>SNQJ01S0286181.1:0-10965 GCA_010110895.2 Picea sitchensis
AAGACAAGATCACTCGGCCATTTTTTCATTTTTAAGGAGTCTGAAAAAAGCTTAACTATGGACTCCGTCAGGAATGTTCTTCTGGACCATTTTAACGAGTGTGAAAGAATAAGGTCACTCGACGATCTTTTCAATTTTAGGGAATCTGAAAAGAGCTTAACTATGAACTCCGTGGGGGTTCCTTTTTCATAAATTTAGTCCCTCGGGCCCAAAAAAGGGTTAAAATGATACCTGGGGGTACTCTTCTAGAGAACTGAAGTTCCTTAGAGTATACCTTTGTTCGTACATTTGACCTTCCAAACCAAAAAAGGGGTAAACTACTGTCGGACAAACATGACTTCAAATTTTAGTTTAACGAGCGTGAAAGGCCACAAGATCACTCAACAATCTATTCATGTTTAGAGGGTCTGAAAGGGCTTAAAAGGAGACCCGTTATGTCTTTTGGGAGTCCCGAGGGTGAGGTCAAGAGTGAAAATGAATCATGCAAATGAGGCTCAAACTCGTAATCAGGAAAAAAAACAAGGACTCTTGAGCCTACAGTGATTAGAGACAGCATGGACACCATAATGCAACCAGGATCTACCTAGGGCATCCATGTTTTGGTAAGTTCTACCACCAACTCGCAACACTTCTAAAGTAGCAATGATGGTTCTGTGTCACAACCTAATGGGGTCGATCCTGTGGCAAAGGGATAAAGACAACGAGATACAAAAGTCAGGGTAGAAACCTAACCTACATACTCAAGTTGATCATCTGAGATTTTTCCACGGACCGTCAAAAGTTACCCAAAACTCCCAAAAAAAAAAATGTCCTGATACCCGATCATACTCTTCCAATGCAACTCCCGAATCACTCTAAATGATTTTTGGTTTGAATAAAATGATAAGGGGGGCCAAAAAAGTGACGAAAACATGCCAAAAAGTCTATAAATAGAAGCTGGCATCTCATTATCACCATTGTTGATTTGGAAATTGACTCTGGAGAAAAAAAAAACCCTTTGATAAAAGTGGTGATTCTGAGAGCTACAATGGACTAAACGACCATTTGTTTGGACCAAGTAAGTATAAAATCACTCCTCTTGCAATTTAAATCTTTATTTATGCTTTGGGTTTTAAGTTTTGAGGGGGCGTCGACCTTCAAAAGGTCGGCCCTAGGTCCACACGGGTTGTCTTATGACAGGCCGCGTGTACATTCGATCAGAGTAAAAACTGCACGCGTGTACACACAACTGTCATCATTACAACACGCGTGGACCCCCTTATTGAATGAAAAATTAAAAAAAAAACAAGGGTTAACCCTCCTGAACTTGGTGTTTTGCAGGATGTATGTTCACTGGAGAGAAAGAGAGCATGAGGAGGTTAGTGAGTTGGTCGGGGAAGACCCCAATGTTGTGGTTGCCTTAATGCAATGCGGGTTGCTCAAGTTCTTTTTATGTCCTTTTATGCGGGCACAACCTAGGCTACTGAATGCCTTGTTTGATTATTGGCATCCTGATGCAGAGGCCTTTATGTTAGAGGGGCAGTCACTGGTGCCCACGACAAAGGACATATATTTTTTGACTAGCCTCTCTAGGAGAGGGGAACCAGTCAACTTCCAGACATTTCCTTCGGGGCCTCATAACATATCAAAATTGATAGGACTTTATTGTGAGGCTGGTACAGACCGATCGAGCTCACAGGTTCCCATAAGAAAGATCATTGACTTATCATTGTAGGCAATTGTGTTTCTTATTGGGTAGATGACTGGTTTTTCATCTCTACATCAGGCATCCCATGCATAGATGAACTTTGCAATCCAATGCTTAAATGCACAAATATTTGACTGGAGCACTACACTGCTAGATTGTATAAAGAGGTAGTTGACAAATTGTCGTCGCGGACGCAGAGGAACTTCAGGGTCAGGACCATTCTATGTTCTTTCTTCTTTGAAAGAGTTCCAAGCTTCAGTCCTCGAGTAGTGGTACGAGGACATCAAACCTCTCTTCCTACAGTTTGTAGATGGGCAGTGTTATTTCCATGGCAGGGTGGTGGAAGGACCAATGAGTCCTTTGACGATGATTTCTTCGCTTGGTTGTCGTGACAGATCCTAGTCATAAAGGATTACCCTTATGCTGGGATTGATTTTTCGAGAGATCCTAATATACCAGTACCTCCTGGTGAGGAGCGAGGAGAGATGGGTAAGTTTACATGATTTTTTTGTTTTTGTTTTTGTTTTTTTTTGTTTTTTTTGGTGAAATATATGTAATTTTTATGTTGTTTTTTATATATCATTTTTTTATACTGGAGCATTTGACGGATATGTGTCTGTTGTGTGCAGATGTGGGACCAGTGCGACCTGCAGACTATGCGAGGAACAGGCGTCGTCCTCGGCCAAGGTTCGTACCTGCCACCGCAGGGGGACCAGCAGTAGCAAGAGAGCTTCCAGTCGGGGAGGCTAAGAGGGTGTTGAGACGAGTTGAGCGAAACTTTACTTCACTCACCCGCACGGTCCCTATGGTAGAGATTGAGGATCTGCCACCATCTATGTAGCCTAATGTAGTGGGGACACCACGGACGTGGGTCCGATTGTTTCGGTGTTTGGCAAACGTTGTTGATCAATACAACAGGGCCCACAGGCCCTGACCTTAGTTAGATTTTTCACGTGCCAAGAGCACTACTTATATATATTTTTTGAGGGCATAAACCCCATGACTCGTTATTGGTCATACTTTTGAGGTGCTTGCGTCCACCTATGTACTCTGGTGACTATGATATTATATATGGATTTTTATGTCATTTTGTGTCTTATGGATCATTTTTTCTTTTAAAAATGTATTTACATGTTTATGTGTATATCCTTTCATATGTGTATGAGATGTCAATCTAAAATTTGATTAGCTAGAGTATCTTTAATTTGGTTAAATCTCCTAGGAACATGAAAATATGTAATATAATCAAAGCTTCGTTCTAAGAGATGTACCATAAGGAATCGTCGGTGTAAAGTGGATCATGAACATGGTAGACTCTATTTAACTACGACACAACCAGTTGAGCATCTAAATAGACGCGGAGATGAGAGATACCAAATGACAGGGCGTCACAAAGCAACTCAATAAATGCACTGTACTCAGCGACATTGTTTGTGGTGTCACCTAAGAATATACCTCTGGAAGATAATAACTGGCCTCGAGGTGTAAAAATTACCCAAGCTGCGGAGGCAAGCCTCCGAGTGTGCCGGCTAGCACCGTCTGCGTACCCAATGAACACCTTGGATTCACTTGACATCTGCCATAGTGACGAAAGATAACATCAACAAAGACACATCCATAACACTAAGAGAAACTAGAAAGTAATAGTGAAAAGACTATACATATGTTACAAAAAGTTACCCATGGTGACCTGCCTATGAATAATACTTCGTGAGGTAGAGCCCATTTCTAGGCTTTTCCAAATCATTCCCTTTAAAGTCAACCAGACGATAAGCGCCCTTTTTTAGAACCTCTTTTATGAAGAAAGGTCTGAACCACATGGGTTTGAATTTTCCTGCCGCCAGGGGGTCTTTATCTTGGTCATAGATCAGGACAAGGTCGCCTTCAGAGAAAATCCGAGGATGAACGGACCAATCATACTGACACTTGACTTTATGTTTTTGACCCTCGTTGGCCAGGGCCGCATCACGACACTGCTCATTGAGCTTCTCAAGGTATACTAATCGCTCTTCAAGTGGAGAAGTGTCTGGCAATAATTGTACTGCAAACTTTAGGGACGGGATCTGACATTCGATAGGCAAGATTGCTTCCAGCCCATAAATGAGTTGAAAAGGTGAGAAATTGGTTGTAGTCTTAACAGACGTTTGGTAAGCCCATAATGTCAAGTATAACATTAAATGCCAATTTGACTTGGTTGAGTTGATCGTTCGTTGTAGGATGGTCTTAAGAGATTTATTTATAGCTTCCACCTGACCATTTGCTTGGGGGTAGTAAGGTGACAAATGTTCTTTCCGTAACCCAAGATTTGATGTTAAATTGGTCATCATTTGGTTCTGAAAGTGACTGCCATGGTCAGTGACAATCTCCCTCGAGACACCGAACCTTGCTATTATTTGGTTGAATAAAAAGAGAGGCTCAGTCTCTCCATCATATTTAAACGTTGGCATAGCTTCGACCCACTTCGTGAAGTAGTCTACGGCTACGATGATATAACGGTGCCCCCTTGCTGAAGGAGGGTTGCACGTAGTGTAATCAATCCCCCACTTGTTGAAGGGACCAACTGTGATGACAGGAAACATGGGAGTGGGATGTTCCCTCATCTTCCGAGAAAAGATATGGCATGAGTGGCACTTCTTGACTGATTCAATACAATATTTGATCAGTGTCGTCCAGAAGTAACCTGCTCGTAAAATATTTTGGGTTGTTTCCAACCCAGACAAATGACCACCACAGGCTCCGGTATGGAAATCGTTAAGCACGATAACTGCTTCTTCGTGAGTGAGACATCGGTGCAGGACGCAGTCTACACCTCTTCAATACAACATATCATAGAGTATAAGACAATTCTTAGCCTGATGGCGTATACGTTGACACTCATCACGAGAAGCAGAGGTGGGGCACTTCAAAGTCTGGAGATAGATAAGTATATCTCTGTACCAGTGATCCGAAGATGTGATAAAAAACATATTTCCTATGATAGGCAATTCTTCGGGCACAACATCACCTGACTCAACCGAAAGTTCCGAAATAAGTTCTACGAAGACCAGTGACTTTTTGGATTTTGCTGAAACGAAATCTAAGTCAAACTCTTGGAGGATGACTATCCATCTACTAATCTTTCCGCCTATTACCCATCGTGTCAACATGTACTGGAATGGATTCACGATAGCAATGACAATGGTCTTGCGAAACAGAACATAATGACAGAATCGTTGAACAGCATGTACTGCTGCCAACGCAAGTTTTTCGATATGAGAATAATTGAGTTCCGGTCCTACGAGGCCTCGGATCAGGTAATAAATCACATATTCTGAGAACAAGTCATCTTCCTGAACTAAGACCATGTCTATGGTTGACTCTGCTATAGCCAGGTATAATAAGAAATCTGTATTATAGTTAGGTGGTCGAAGCAGAGGGGCAGTTGTGAGGGCATGTTTTAATGCGTTGAAAGAGCATTGAGCGGCATCGTCCTAATGAAAAGGAACATCTTTCTTCAGTAAGCGCATAAAGCCCTTTGTGATCTTGGCATAGTTGGCGATGAAACGTCTTAAAAAATTCGCCTTGCCCTGTAGACTCTGAAGTTGAAGGATTTTGCATGGGGGAGGCAACTGAATTATTGCCTCAACCTTGAGAGGATCGACCATGATCCCTATTATTGACACTATGAAACCTAACTACCATCCTAATGTTACGCAAAGTTGCACTTGTTTGGATTCAAGAGAATCTGGAAGTAGCGGCAATGCTTAAAGATAAGTCGGAGGTGTGTGGGACGATCCGTTCTCTTGTGAGATCGAGATTCAAAATCAACTAAATAGGCCTCGACTATATGCTTGAGGTCATGGAAAGAAAAAGACATGGCCTGCTGAAAGGTCGCTCCAGCATTTTTGAGACCAAAGGGCATATTACGATACATGAATGTACTCCATGGACAAATGAATGTCGTTTTGTGTTGGTCTTCAGGTTTGATTTGTATTTGATTATATCCTGAAAAACCATCCATGAAAGAGAAGGCCTCGCAACCCGCACATTCATCAATTATCTGGTCGATGAATGGTGTGGGAAAATTATCTTTTGGACAGGCCTTGTTCAAATCATGAAAGTCTATACATACACGAATCGTGCCTTGTTTTTTATTGACCAGAACAGGATTTGACACCCATTGGGTCAAATGGATAGGATAGATAAAACCGGCTTTTATCAGTTTCTCAACTTCAACCTTAATGGCTGCTTCTTTCCTGGGATTAACTGGATGAAGCTTATGCCGAGCAGGCTTGGCATCTGGATAAGTTGTGATTTCATGTTCAACTATTTTTGGATCAATGCTTGGAATTTCCTCGTAAGACCAGGAAAAAACATTGTGGAATTCTTTAAATAGATCTGTGTAGATTTGAATCTCTCCAGGGGAGAAGTCAGCTCCAACGAAAACATTCTCCATGACTCCAGGGGTTCTGGAGATATTGATCAGTATGGTTTCAGCGATGGTTGCCATATTACCTTCAGCATAGACCTCATGTGTAGCTAAGGGATTAATAGGAAAAGACCTATCTCCAATCATAGTCCAGGTGAATTCTCTGGCCTCGATTATGCTTAACTCTGGGAGGAAGTATGATATGTGATGAAGATTGTCCCAGGGTTTGTCTGAACTATTCGTTGCTTCAATTAATGATTCAGCGGAGGGAAAGACTAAGTCTAATGAATTGGTGTCAGTGAGAGAACCTTGAGCCCAAATAGGCTCTAGAAGCGGATCTAACTCTTGTGCAGGAGTTGGATCTGTGTTGGTTGAAGCTTGCTGGACTAAAGAGTACGTTACTTCAACTGCGAACAAGGGCATGGACATTCCTAGGTGCCCTGTCCCATCCATCATGGTCAATGGGGAAGGAAGTATCCACAGATCGTTGAAGTAAGTCCTGTGAAGCGACGATACTTGGAAAATCTCAACCTTATGGTGGTTGGATATGAACTTGACATCGCCTTGAGGGGGCGGGTAATCGAAGGTACCCATAAAAGATGGGCACAAACCAACCCCTGCGTTGACTACGCCTGGTTGAGGATTATCAATCATTGGGACCATGGACACCCCTAATGAAGGGTCAGGTCTGGAGAAAGACAATTGATCAATGGTCACGATCCGGTCCTCGTGTGGAAACAACAAGACCCGAAAATATGTAGCAACCACTGCTTGCATGGCATAAGTCCAACTCCTTCCTAACAAGAGATTGTAGTCGAGGCCCGCAGGGATGATTTTAGGGGATAAATTTCACTTGTGGGCTAATTTTCCATGGTTTTTCCAAAAACAAGCTTCGCTATTTTAAAAATGATTCGCCCAAATTCTATAGGATAAAATTATTTTACCTTAAAAATTGCCAAAAAATTTTAAAAACTATATAAAATCCTTATAAATTTGAATATTTTTACAAAAATATCACCAATCATTTATAATTAGCATATGAAGGATTAATAAGATTCGCCAAGGTTTCTACATTTTAAAATAACTTTCCATCCTTAAAATCATCCCTGGTCGAGGGACACGTCGACTACTTCTACCTCAACGCACACGGTCTTCCCTCCTAACTGCACGGTGAAAGAGAGAATGATACCATGTGGTCGGAACGAATAACCATCGAAAGCAGTGAGAAGAGTAGGTGATGGAGACAAAACGGGTTGGCCAATGGCCTTCCAACATGCCAACAACATAACGCATGTCGAGGCGCCCTCATCAACCACCGTGCGGAAAATATTTTGAGTAAAATTTTTCGTGGGGTGAGCCACTACTATATGAAACGCTACGTGTTAAGGCAGACAAGTTTTTAAGTCGATTGTATCCAACATTATGGTACCCGGATTACAAGTCTCGGTAGATCCTAAAGCGGTTAACAAATCTTTCCTCTGGGAAGGGCAGCTTTGGAGGACCTCCAAAGCAGACATCGCACAAGGGGTTTGAGACAAATCCTCCACCACAGAATAGTTCTGGGCGGCCCATGAGTTTGGGTTGTGAGAAGATTTTTTGAACGCGCCTTTTGGGATGTGTGTCATTGTTTCGCCCAAAGTCTTCTCAATCTGGAGAGGAAGAGATGGGAGTTCGACTTCTTTTCCCTTCTCAGAAGTGCATGGTTTATTGTACTCATGCACTCTAGTCGATATAAAAGCATCACCCTTCATCATATACACATTCATGGATGTGGGATTGTTCGAAGACGGAGAGGTTCCTTGACTGCCCTCTTTCGCGCTTGTAGAGGCTTGGGTTAGGTTTTTACCATGATGAAATGGATTGGTTAACACAGTAGGTTGTTGTTGTGTCACAAACTTTTGGGCTTCTGCAAGCCGAGGACATTGGTGGGTTGGGTGGTCTTCCGCTCATAGGTTACACAGATACCTCACCTTTCGTTTCTCAGTGTTTCCCCCACCAACATTATTAGTGGGTTTCTTATTCCCCCTTACCCTTCTTTCGCTTTTTTTCTTTCCTTCAGGCTGTTGGGTGGCCTTTGGACTTGTCGATTGCACTGTGTGCACATCCAACGTTTTAGTAGGGGGAGCAACCAAAACAATAGTTTGGTTGGTCGTTGTGTGTTGTATAGACAATTGTTGCAATTGCTTTGTAAGTTGCTTAGCGGGCTTTGTTTGTGTTGAACCAACAATACCATCGGCATGTGGTCCAGCTCTCTGTCTAGTTTTATCAAGTATTGAGCATGGTGCATCTGAAAATATCTCACATAATAAACCGGACTGAGAATAGATTAGCTCAAGTTGTTGAGCTCTCATGATGGCATCTTCTTCGAAAAATACTCCCGACGTTGCGACGTCTTTGGATAACTGTGGGACCAAAGACTTAAGGAAACACTCGAGCAGGAATGCTGGTGGGACTGACACCTTAATTAAACTCTTCCGGCGTCTCCATTCTCGGATGTGATCAGAGATATGGTCCGCTTTTGTCTGTGCGAAATTGGCCAACAATTTTGTGCTAGCGTCGTATCTCACAGATAATTGGAAATGGTTTAAGAAATCCATTGCCAATTCGTCGAAGGAAGAGTATCTTGAGCAGTCAAGCTCAATGTACCATTTCATGGCACTTCCAATGAGAGTACATTGAAATAATCGCAACTGTACGGAGTCATCTTTCAACCAGTTAGATGAGCACCAAAGATGGAAGGTAGTCACATGATCTCCTGGATCTTCGTTAGGCTTGGCTTCGAACTTTGGTATGTCCGAAGGCAACTTCATCGGCATAGGGGGCCAATGTAGATCATGACAGATAGGGTCATTCAACAACCTTGTCAAGTCTGGCAAATGCAAGGTTTCTAGGAAAGATAGTTTGGGTTGTTGGTGATAACCTGGGAAAAAGGGACCTGGAGTTTGACTGCCACGAGGTTGCCAAGAAAAGTTTCGTTGCTGGCCTGGGTTCTGGTAAAAACCATGTCCATGACCAGCGTACGGATTCTGTGTGTGAGGAGACATCATCAGCTGATTCCCAAAATAGGACATAGATGGTTGGGCGTGCATTACATTCAGAGGACTTTGGGAAGGATTGCCCCATGTCGATCTCGTGGGGATAGGCATAATACCTTGTCTGGGGTTCCATTGATTGTGAAAATAATTGCCCCAGATCGGCATTCCTGACGAGGGAACGGATCCCTGCCAAGAATTCCAAGGCCCTGATGCGGAATAAGTTCCTTGGTTTGCCCACTGTGCAGGAATAGTACCCTGCATAGTACTAGGTTGTCCAAAACCAGGATTGCCCCCAGTCGGGAAAGCAGCTGACGAGAAGGCATTGTTACCAAATGCACCGAACAAAGAAAACGGTGTCGAACCTATCGGCATATGATGCGAAGGTGGTCCTTGACTCCCTGCTCCAAATAAACTATGGTGTGCAGGTGGCCCGACGGATTGCTAATGCGTGCCACCGAGCGAAGGGGAAGAAGGAGGTATATGACCTCCCCCGTAAGGGAATGCGTTAAAAGGAGTTGAATTTCCCCCCATGTCTCCTTGCAGAGGAGTGTTAGAGCTCCCTGCCCCTAGACCTAAAGTCTGTGAAGTGGAGTAGGAAAGTACAGGATTTGTACCTGAGCTAGGCATCATGTACGATAATGGAGGGCCTGTCGCACTTGGTGTGAAAGGGGTTGTGGCCACCGCCATATACGGGATCAGACCACTATGCGAGGTAGAGGTCGTCGATACCATGGTGTCTCGAACTGATGACGGTGGGTTAGGAGGTGGAAACTCTCCTGTGGTGACAACCGTAGTGGTAATTGAAGAATTCCCATAAGGAGTGACAACATTTGTTTCCATTCCTGTGTGCGACACTGTCTGGCACTCGTAAGGGTGAATCGGTACGATGATGGGTGTCGAAAGATCAGTGGCTGGAGTTTCAGGTGGACCAGGAGCTTTCGCTCCAAAATCTAAAATGGTCGTTTCCTCCAGATGTTGGTCAGGCACAATTTCTTGTAACCCGATCGCTTCAAAAGACCCTTGTTGGTCTTGCTTTCGCCTTAGTGGTGGCGGAGGTGGCTCCAGTGTAACTGGTGATAGGCACAGAAGCCTTCATGATCGGTGGAGCTCATGATCCTCCACTGTGTGAGAAGATCAAAGACACTCTAGGGCTTTCTATTCGTTCAAAAAGTAACACACACTAAAAAAATCCCTACAAGATAAAAACAAGCAAACACTAAACTAATTAGAAGAACAGTTACAACAACCAACACTAGAGCAACTTACCGGTGCAAGTGCAACTCGAACATGGAAGCACCCTCCGGGTATACTCTGCAAAGCGTGGCCCGATGTTTATCTTAGGTACCGTGGTATACTCCCACAGTCACCTATGTATATCTCTAAAAAGATAGGCAACTAGGTTGCCAATGCGCGAACAGTCACCAGGCGGGTACAGTCGAAATTCGGGTAGACCACAATGAGCAGGGTATCGAGCCCGAAACCTATCAAGGGTATCGAAAGAAAGTGGTCCAGAAGACAACTGAGGACCTCGAACGGATTCGAGACCCACGAAGCTCCGTGGAAAATGCAATCGACAGAATCCCAAGACAAGCCCTCTATATGTGTTCTCCACTACGATTGGTCCAGCTTTGGAGGGGTTATCTCCGCTACCTTTCCGCACGCAACCTCGTGTTTATCCCTTGTGTTAGAGGGGGGTCCCGGATAACTTTCACGATACTGGACTTTGACATCCCTAACTTAGACTCCAATGTTTGATTTTAATGGCCTTGAAGAGTTTCCTCTCCAACCTAATTCAAGGCCCTAACCCTAAACTAGTTGGTTGACCCTACAAACAT
>SNQJ01S0286183.1:0-10965 GCA_010110895.2 Picea sitchensis
TCTTTAAAACTTAAATTAAATATGATTTAGGGAAAGGGGGGCCCGGAAAAGAGGATAAAAAGGAAAAGGAGGGTTAGGGTTAGGGATCGTTATTCTGTCGAATTGAAACTGGACTGATTGCTTGTGAGGAGTTGGGAATTTCTCAGCCTGTATTAGAGTGGTAGCTTAGCCTTGGAGGCGAGCTGGGAAGCTAGGGATACCATCTGGACTGTGTGTGGCCCCTTTGTGGCTCGGGGGGCTAAGGGGGAAGCAGAGTACCCCTAGCGATTGGCTGGGAGGTACCGATGAGGTCTCGACGGTCGGCGAGCAGGAGCGGGACGGAGCACGTGGAAGACACTCAAGGGCGGGCGATAAGGCAAAGGTATGATTCGTATTTTAGTAGATTAAAATGCCTTACAACTTACCCTGGTTGATAAAATTACCTACCTCTGTTATTGGCGTGATTATGAAAAATTTTACGGCTACTACTCACCTCTGTTAATAAAGCATTTACCATTGTTCTTTTTATAAAAAAAAAAAAATTAATTGTTCCTGTTGGGGAAATGTTGAAATTCGTTCTGGCCATTTCATCCTTTGCTTTTCCTTCATACAATGGTTCTAAAATTTAACCCAAATAATGAATCTGCATGTGTCATGAAATTTAAATGGGAAAATCGTATTTGTTTGCAGGCGCTATAAAATTTAACCCAATAATAAAATCTATCCGCGATATGAATTTTAAATGACAAGTCGTGTTCCATCTCTCTGGCAGTATGAATTTAACCCAGATTTTTTTTTATCTGTCTGAAATGGTATTTAAAGGACCCAACGTAATTACCTTCAATGGCCTTCTGAATTTAAACCAGATTTGTGACCGGCCTGCGCTATGAAAATTCATGACCTCGTATTTGTCCCTAGTGCTCCGAATTCTTAACCCAGATTTTAATATCAAGGGCACTTCGCTGTTGCTGTGAGCGTAATTGCATTTGTCGTGGGCGTTAACTATAACATTGCACGTTTTTACTTTTCTGTGGGTATTTATGTTATCTATGGGTGAATTCCTTTGACTGTGGGTGTTTCATTCCATTTATGAATTGCTATGTGTGTTTCATTCGTTTTATGATGACTGTGTGCGTCTTAATTCAGTCGGACGTCTTAACAATGCAAGTTATCATTGGATACCTTGTGCCTGCGTCGTAATTTTTGCTGCGCCTTAAACCCTGTCAGCACTTACCCTGTGTGCACCTCATCTGCCTGCGTAATTCAATATCTCCAGACAGCCAAGTTCAGTCATCCTCGCCTTAAACGGAGTGTAGCAGTTCGCTAATACTTGGAGGTGGTGTATTTTATAAATCCATTAATTGTTGCGAAATCCCTTCTGTCTTGCTCCAGCTTTTGCGATAATGTTAAATGGAGCTACAATTAGGGTGTTTTTGTGGACACATTGCTGAGTCGTATGGGTGTATTGAAGACCACCTGTCAGTAGTAAGATTTCTGGTTCCTTTTATTTTCATGCAAGGTCATCCTAAATAACGGCCAGGTTGTCGTTACTATGGGGTAGCATTATGGTAAATCTAGTATCAACGATATTATACATATGATGTTATTTTTATATTGTCTTTTAAAATGTTGTCATTTTTAGATATTAGCATTTTTAATTATTGTTATTTTTATATGTGCCTTTTAAAATATTGGTATTTTAAACATTGTCATATTAAATAGTGTTATTGTTATATATGGTCATTTTAACTATGATGTTATATTGTTATGTTTAAATATGATGTTAATTAAAAATACGATGTTATTGTTATATTTTGACAACAGGGAAGGGTGTTGTCATTTGGGTGGAAGGGTTACGCATTATTGTAAATTTAGCATCATCGATATTATACATATGATGTTATTTTTATATTGTCTTTTAAAATGTTGTCATTTTTAGATATTAGCATTTTTAATTATTGTTATTTTTATATATGTGCCTTTTAAAAATATTGGTATTTTAAACATTTTCATATTAAATAGTGTTATTGTTATATATGGTCAGTTTTAACTATGATGTTAAATTGTTATGTTTAAATATGATGTTATTTTTATATTTTGACAATAGGGAAGGGTGTTGTCATTTGGGTGGAAAGGTTACTAAAATTATAATGTTATGAATAATGTAAATGGACGAGGTAATCAGTATGTATGGAGACTGTAAATTATAATGTTAAGGTGATATGTAAAGGTAGTGCTATGGTTCATATTGATTATGAAATATGTAAGAGCATTGTTTGCAACATATTATAGAGTGTAGGGTTGCGTAGACAACTTACAGAAAGGAATGTCGTTGTTAGTATTGCATTATTATTGAAATTTATGATCATCGAATTGTGAGCTCCTCACGGTTAATTGAAATGTTTTATCATGTAAGGTCGTCATAGTTTATGGTTGTAGCATATAAGAGGTATTGAAATTGTAAATCATGGCCCGGATACGTGATATAATGTAAGGTGCTTAATAATTCATGGCGATGTTATGGTAATCTTTATTGTTATTAATAAACACATATGATGTAATAACCTTGATTTAAGCACATAGATTATTCTGAGTTAGTAAATAAGGGATTGATGTTCATGGCAGTTAAAGTTGTACTTGGTCGATAACCCTTCCATGTGTTGACTGTTGTGACGGGTGGGATGTAGACACCTCCACGTAGCCTAGTGTGTAAGGGTGGGTGTGTGATTATTTTTCTGTGTAAGGAATCCAGTGTCATATCAAGAGTCTTGGGCCCTTTAAAGGCAGGGTTTCCACTCTTGCGACACACCTAACAAGGATTACTAGTTTCTACCTGAGCAGTCGGCCAGTACCCTATCTGACATTCTCTCTCTCTGGAGCAGAGAACTAAGATTAAACGCCCTGCTTTCCTGTGCATAAATAGTAAAATCTACTACTATGGATTCTTCCTTCTGTGTTCGTACTGTGCATAACCCAGTGTGTCGTTAAATTCTTGTGGTTACCTGTTGTGCACCTTATGCCTATGGACGTTTATTGCTTGTTGTTACTGTTGTACATCGTATGTAGTCTTGTTGTGTTCGTCTTGCTTTCATCTTGTTAGTCGTTGGGTGGCGACGTAGAGTCAAGTGTGTATTTTCCCTTCTACCCACGCGCACACACTTTTAAAAAAGAAAAAATTGCACCTGTTACAGAGTAGTTGTCGTAACGATTGAGGACGTTACAAGTATATTGATGGTGTTGATTAAGAAATCAACTAAACAGAGGGTTTTTTCATCACAATTATGATGCAGATACATTATATATACATTAATGTAGAACCTGAAATAAAAATGAAGAAATACTAACGAAAACCTAAAACTTGCGTCAACCAAATTGGGTACTTTGAAAGAAAATTAGGGTTTAGGATTTACATGATGAATTGATGATGGGAGACAGTGGGTGTTTCAATCAAATTTGAGCCCATAAACCCTCCCATATCGTTAAGACATGCTAATAGTCTATTCATGAAAAATTTCAGTGCATACAGAAACTGTTTGAAAAAATTTCAACGTTGGCCCCATTCGCAGGTCACAGTTGTCGGTGTCTAGTCCTCGTACAATTTTCGTTCCTTGTTCCTTGTTATGTCTTCCTCGTTCCTCATTCCTCATTCTTTTTTCGTTGTTCCTCATTTATTGACCATGGTGTAGTCCCCAAGATCCATTATTTTTGTACAAAACATACTAATGGCATAAAATGTCCCACACAAAGACCAAATTAATATCTGCTGCATAAGTCTTTTGTCTTTTTTCAACGACTATGTAACAAATCATAATTCTAAGAAGATTCAATTAGGACCTAAGAACCTTAAGTTATTTCCTCAACCATGGGTGACATAACACTATCATTCAATAGTAAAATTGTTACATTTCATTGTAAGGCATCATGTGTACTAAGGGCTTGAGGCACCATATCCACAAAGGAAACATACCACGATTATTTGTCTTATGAACAAGATATGGTACTATCCATATGGTCTTATTTGTTACCAAGATATGAGGTTTGACATAGAGATTTTTATTATAGACTACACTACATTGCACCATAATACAATCCCTACACTCATTGCAGACCATGTAACACCATTCAGATTAGACACAATATTCTTGTGACGAATTAAATATACTATCGACGAACATTTTTCGTTGATAGTATAGAAAATTCGTCGCAAGATTATTTACATTCATTTCTCTTGTGAAGATATCAAATGATGCATGGATTCATTTCATATTTTGTTTATCAACTTGAAATATCAATTTGATACTTTGCAAGCTAGTTGGACCTTCAGTCAAATACAAATATGAATCTTGGAATCATTAACATATCTACTAGAACATATGAAAAATAGGGTTTATGGTTTCCATGATGAATTGATGATGGAAGAAAGTGGGTGTGTCAGTCAAATTTGAGTCCAAAAACCCTCCCATATTGTTAAGGCATGTGAATAGTCTATCGAGGTCAAATTTCAAAGCCTACAGATACAGTTTGAAAACATTTCAACATTGGCCCCATTCACATGTCATTGTTGCCCGCCTCTAGTATCTTGATGGTGTTGATTAAGAAATCAACGAAATAGAGGGAATTTTCATCACAAATATGGTGCATATACATTGTATATACATTAATGTAGAACCTGGAATAAAAATGAAGAAATATTGATGAAAACCTAAAACGTTCGTCAACCAAATTGTGTACTTTGAAAGAAAATTAGGGTTTATGGTTTACATGATGAATTGATGATGGAATAAAGTGGGTGCCTCACTCAAATTTGAGTCAATAAACCCTCCCATATCGTTAAGTCATGCCAATAGTTTATCCATGACAAATTTCAGTGCATAGAGAAACTGTTTGAAAAAATTTCAACGTTGGCCCCATTCGCAGGTCATTGTTGCCCGCCTCTAGTATCTTGATGGTGTTGATTAAGAAATAAACGAAATAGAGGTATTTTTCATCAAAAATATGATGTAGATACATTGTATATACATTAATTTGGAACCTAAAACAAAAATGAAGAAAGACTAACGAAATCCTAAAACTTGCGTCAACCAAATTGTGTACTTTGAAAGAAAATTAGGGTTTACGATTTACATGATGAATTGATGATGGAATAAAGTGGGTGTGTATCTCAAAATTGAGTCCAAAAAACCTCCCATATCATTAAGTCATTCCAATAGTCTATCCATGACAAATTTCAGTGCATACAAAAATTGTTTGAAAAAATTTCAATGTTAGCCCCATTCGCGTGTCACTGTTGCCGATGTCTAGTCCTCGTACATTTTTTGTTCCTTATTCCTTTTTATTTGTTCCTCGTTCCTTTTTCCTCGATATTTGACCATGGTAAAGTCCCCAATTTATATTATTTTTGTACAAAACATACTAATGGCATAAAATGTCCCACACAAAGACAAAATTAATATCTGCTACATAAGTCTTTTGTATTTTTTCAACGACTATGTAACGAATCTCAATTCAAAGAAGATTCAAATAGGACCTAATACCCTTAAGTTATTTCCTTAACCACCGGTGACATAACACTATCATTCAATAGTAAAATTGTTACATTTCATTGTAAGGCATCATGTGTACTGAGGGCTTGAGCCACCATATCCACAAAGGAAACATACCAAGAATATGTGTCTTATGAACAAGATATGGTACTATCAATTTTGAGGTTTGGCATAGAGATTGTTATTATAGACTACACTACATTTCACCATAATATAAACCCTACACTCCTTGCAAACCATGTAACATCATTCAAATTATACACAATATTCTTGCGATGAATTAGTTGTACTATCGACGAACATTTTTCGTCGATAGTATAGCAAATTCGTCGCAAGATTATTTACATCCGTCTCTCTTGCGATGACATAAAATGATTCTTGGATTCATTTTGTATTTGGTTTATCAACCTGAAATCTCAATTTGATACTTTGCAAGGTAGTTGGACCTTTAGTCAAATACAAATATGAAACTTGGAATCATTAACATATCTACTAGAAAATATGAAAAATAGGGTTTATGGTTTCCATGATTAATTGATGATGGAATAAAGTGGGCGTGTCAGTCAAATTTGAGTCCAAAAACCATCCCATATCGTTAAGGCATGTGAATAGTTTATCCACATCAAATTTCAATGCATACAGATACAATTTGAAAACATTTCAACGTTGGCCCCATTCACATGTCACTATTGCCCGCCTCTAGTATCTTGATGGTGTTGATTAAGAAATCAATGAAATAGAGGGATTTTTCATCACAACTATGACACATATACATTTTATATACATTAATGTAGAACCTAAAATAAAAATGAAGAAAGACCGACGAAAACCTAAAACTTGCGGCAACCAAATTGTGTACTTTGAAAGAAAATTAGGGTTTATAGTTTACATGGTGAATTGATGATGAAATAAAGTGGGTGTGTCGCTCAAATTTGAGTCCATAAACCCTCCCATATTATTAATTCATGCCAATATTCTATCCATGACAAATTTCAGTGTATACAAAAACTTTTTGAAAAAATTTCAACGTTGGCCCCATTCAAAGGTCATTGTTGATGGTGTCTAGTCCTCGTACAATTTTCGTTCCTTTGTCCTTGTTCTTTGTTCCTAATTCCTTTACCATGGTGTAGTCCCCATGATCCATTATTTGTGTACAAAACATACTAATGGCATAAAATGTCCTACACAAAGACCAAATTAATATCCGCTACATAAGTCTTTTGTCTTTTTTCAACAACTATGTAACGAATCTCAATTCTAAGAAGATTCAAATAGGAACTAGGAACCTTAATTTATTTCCTTAACCAAGGGTGAAATAACATAATCATTCAATAGTAAAATTTTTACATTTCATTGTAATGCATCATGTGTATGGAGGACTTGAGCAACCATATACACAAAGGAAACATACCAAGAATATTTGTCTTATGAACAAGATATGTTACTATCCATTTTGAGGTTTCACATAGATATTGTTCTTATAGACTACACTATATTGCACCATAATATAATACCTACACTCCTTGCAAACCATGTAACACCATTCAAATTAGACACAATATTCTTGCGACGAATTAACTATACTATCGACGAACCTTTTTCGTCGATAGTATAGCAAATTCGTCGCAAGATTATTTACATTCGTATATCTTGAGACGATATAAAATGATGCTTGGATTCATTTTATATTTGGTTTATCAACTTAAAATCTCAATTTGATACTTTGTAAGCTAGTTGGATCTTCAGTCAAATACAAATATGAAACTTGGAATCATTAACATATCTACTAGAACATATGGAAAATAGGGTTTATGGTTTCCTTGATGAATTGATGATGGAATAAAGTGGGTGTGTCAATAAAATTTGAGTCCAAAAACCCTCCCATATCGTTAAGGCATGAGAATAGTCTATCCACGTCAAATTTCAATGCATACAGATACAACTTGAAAACATTTCAACGTTGGCCCCATTCACAGGTCATTGTTGCCTGCCTCTAGTATCTTGATGGTGTTGATTAAGAAATCAACTAAATAGAGGTATTTTTCATCACAACTATGATGTATATACATTGTATATACATTAATGTAGAGCCTGAAATAAAAATGAAAAAAAAACTAACAAAAACCTAAAACTTGCATCAACCAAAATTAGGGTTTATGGTTTACATGATGAATTGATGATGGAAGAAAGTGGGTGTGTCACTCAAATTTGAGTCTAGAAACCCTCCCATATTGGTAATTCATGCCAATAGTCTATCCATGATAAATTTCAGTGAATACAAAATTATTTGAAAAAATTTCAATGTTGGCCCCATTCACAGGGCACGGTTGTCGGTGTCTAGTCCTCGTACAATTTTTGTTCCATGTTCCCTATTCTGTCTTCCTCGTTCCTCGTTAATAATTAATTGTTCCTTGACCATGGTGTAGTCCCAAAGATCCATTATTTTTGTAAAAAATATACTAATGGCATAAAATGTCCCACACAAAGACCAAATTAATATCCGCTACATAACTCTTTTGTCATTTTTTCAATGACTATGTAACGAATCTCAATTATAAGAAGATTCAAATAGGACCTAAGAAGATTAAGTTCTTTCCTTAACCATGGGTGACATAAAAATATCATTCAATAGTAAAATTGTTACATTTCATTGTAAGGCATCATGTGTACTGAGGGCTTGAGCCACCATATCCACAAAGGAAACATACCAAGATTATTTGTCTTATGAACAAGATATGGTACTATCCATTTTGAGGTTTGGAATAGATATTTTTCTTATAGACTACACTACATTGCACCATAATATAATCCCTACACTCTTTGCAAACCATGTAACACCATTCAAATTAGACACAATATTCTTTCTACGAATTAGCTATACTATCGATCAACGTTTTTCATCGATAGTATAGAAATTTCATCGTAAGATTATTTACATTCGTTTCTCTTGCGACAATATCAAATGATTCTCGGATTCATTTCATATTTGGTTTATGAACTTGAAATCTCAATTTGATACTTTGCAAGCTAGTTGGACCTTTAGTCAAATACAAATATGAAACTTGGTAACATTAACATATCTACTAAAACATATGAAAAATAGGGTTTATGGTTTCCATGATGAATTGATGATGTAATAAAGTGGGTGTGTCAATCAAATTTGAGTCTAGAAACCCTCCCATATTGTTAAGGCATGTGAATAGTCTATCCAAGTCAAATTTCAATGCATACAGATACAGTTTGAAAAGATTTTAACGTTGGCCCCATTCACATGTCACTGTTGCCCGCCTCTAGTATCTTGATGGTGTTGATTAAGAAATTAAAAAAATAGATGGATTTTTCATCACAAATATGACACAGATACATTGTATATACAGTAATGTAGAAACTGAAATAAAAATGAAGAAATACTAACGAAAACCTAAAACTTGTGTCAACGAAATTGTGTACTTTGAAAGAAAATTAGGGTTTATGGTTTACATGATAAATTTATGATGGAAGAAAGTGGGTGTGTCACTCAAATTTGAGTCAATAAACATTCCCATATTGTTAAGACATGCCAATAGTCTATCCATGACAAATTACAGTGCATACAGAAACTGTTTGAATAAATTTCAACGTTGGCCCCATTCGCAGGTCACTGTTGCTGGTGTCTAGTGCTCGTACAATTTTCGTTCTTCGTTCTTCATTCCTCATTCCTCATTGCTTGACCATGGTGTAGTCCCAAAGATCCATTATTTTTGTACAAAAAATACTAATGGCATAAAATGTCCCACACAAATACCAAATTAATATCTGCTACATAAGTCTTTTGTCTTTTTTCAACGACTTTGTAACGAATCTCAATTCTAAGAAGATTCAAATAGATAACAATATTGATGAAATATTATACGATCGTGATGGTATAAAAATGAAAGAGCTTCTCTTGGTTTCAAGAATAATTTATACTCTACTGAACAAGGCTAAACACGTGAAGGTGGAAGCTCATATGGCCCCTCCCCTCCCTCTCACATCACTCTCAATTGATCCCCAAAACCCAATCTATAAACTAGAAAATAATCGAAAGGAACGTTCTATTAAGATTCATGCATAAAAACTACAAAAACAAAAATTAATGAAGGTACATGAAATTATGTGTTTCTAAATGATATTTTTTAGTCTACCACGTAATTTAGTATATTGGAAACTATTTTCAGGTTTCAAATAATAATTAAACAACATGTAACCTAGGATATAAAAACATTGCACAAAACTTAAAAACATGTAATTAACCCATGACATTAAAAGTAAATTATTTTAAGATAATAATTCATACAAATTAAAATATTATATAGTCACGAACCTAATCCAACCTCAACATCTATGTAATAATCCTTATGCTCTATCTTGATATTCTTCATCGAGCTCGACATATGTATCATCATCCGGTTCTGAAACGATGTTGAAAGGATTTATGATAACATCATCATCATCAATGTCATTTTCGAGCATATTTTCATCGACATCATCATCAAGAATTGCAATATTGTCTTCTACGCCTTGATCATGATCTTCTTCGTCTTCTTCATCTGTCGACCCTCCATGATCTTCCGACTCTGTATGATCTGTCGAATCATATTCTTGATCTTCAATATCATCTTCTTCCTATAAATGAGTATACTTAATTGGACTTCCTCTTCGATCATATCTAACAAAAAATGACCAATCCCTTTCACCTGGAACACTTGAGTAAAAGACTTGTTCACATTCGCTTAGAAAAACATAACAATCATGTCCTCTTGCAAACACCATTTTTTAATCATTGGAAATCTGTTGGCATGTTGAATAACATTTCTTTCCTCATCATGTTCATGCATTCGTAACCTATACCATTTGAAATCAAACAGAACTAATTTGAAGGAATTAAAGTCACACTCAAATATATCATTCAAATACCCATAGTACCTATTTTCAGATTCTCGGGGATGATTTTCACTTCTAGAGGAAACATTAGTGACCTAGAATACTGCAGTTATCCCAGTATAAGAAGTTTTCCTGGTTTCATCCAATTGTTTAATGCAAAATTTACGACCATTGCACCACATATCCTTGGTGGTGTTTCAACTGCAATATGTCAGATATGTAAAAGATGCATTGTCAATTAATAAATTAACATATATTGATATAAATTCAAAAGTATATGAAAAATACTGTACACATGTAGTCACATTAATATAATATAAAATAACTAAATAAAATGGGTGAATTTTCTTACCTGTCCATCTTTCAAACCATATGCTAGATCAATTTCCCTCTGCGTAACATTGGCATCTCCATTACAATGAGATTCTCTAACCAATTCAGACAGTCGTTGCCATGATAACCTACCTCCATTATGTTGTTTACATCTTTCAACCCATACATTCATCCAGTCAAGATTATTTGCAATGTATAAATGCAGTAC
>SNQJ01S0286185.1:0-10965 GCA_010110895.2 Picea sitchensis
TTTCTTCCAAGGTATTGGGGTTATCATATTGAATCTTGTCACTACAGAAGGAGGGTAAACCACTTAGAAACCTTTGGATTTTAACCTTCTCATCCTTGATGCAGTCAACATACTTCAACAATTCAAAGAACCGCTTCTCATATTCCTCCATTGTCATGGTTCCGAACTTGAGTTCAAAGAACTCTTTCATCTTTCTTTCATAATAATGATCAGACAAATATTTCTCTTGGAAATATCCCTTGAACTTCCTCCATGATATCCGCTTCCCATCGAGGTTCTTAGCTTTCTTAAGCTGATCCCACCACATGGTTTCCTTTCCTTGCAAGTGGTAGGTGGAAATTCTAGTTTCTACCCAGGATGGGTAATCATGCAACTGGAAATATTTATTCATTTCCAACAACCAAGCCTCTGCCTCTTCTTATTTCCTGTGCTCACCATTGAAGGTAGGTGGCTTAATTTTCCTGAGTTCACCTTTCAATATGTTTGCCTCAGGCTTTCTTCTTTACCTCTGAACAAGAGACACACTTGGGCTGCTCCCTGGCCCTGAGCTTGCATGAGTCCTTCTAGTGGATTGCCTTGGAGAATGATGGTGTCTGCTCATGCTTATTGAATTTCTATCCTTTACATGATCATCCCTTTTTCTATGGGACCTCGATGTTGATACTTGTCTAGCACTAGCTACTTGCTTAGTGCCAGAATCCTTGTTGACTTGCTTATGAAACATATTTAAGCTCTGAAGTATCTCTTCTTGAGCCTTCATAATCCTTTCATTATTATCCCTATATTTTTGCACTCCCTTATGTAGACTTATCATAGTGATAGGATCTTTCCTATCTCTTCTTCCATTTGACTTTGTCTCAACATTCCCCATGATGACATGCAGACCTATGAACTCTTCCTCATAGGTGTAAAATCTTTGAACATCTTCCATGACTCCAATCCTCATACAAGAACTAAAGTTTCTTTTTGTACCTATAATTCTGCAAGAAAATGTGCATGTAATAATTACCGTTAGAACATGCTTATTATAAAACATTTTATTAATTTGGAATATGTGTTGTTTCCTCATCAATTTATGAAGGAAGCATTTCATCATTTCACACTATGGTTCCCTGGATGAAATCAGATATGAAATAGCTTTCCAACAATTGAAACCTTCCCTAAGCAAACTCGTGGATGCAAAATTCTATAAGCATCCTTTCATAGGTCCATCCGAAAAGCCTCAACACTTATATTATTTTCATATTTGCGGGTTCCCAGACTCTCAAACTCACAAATGCACAATTATTCCTTTCATAAGTCCACTCAAAAATTTTCAACACTTAGATTATCTTGTGAGGTTGTCAGGTTCATGGGTTGGCGGACTCACAAACTCATTCATCTCACCTTCCCAACTCTTAATCTTGGCAGGGACCCACTCCCTATTACCTCGACCAAATACATACCTCCATGTGGCTTCATCGTACACATAGACTTGTGACATCAACATAATGTTAGCATGATGTCATCCTTCCTCTCGCTCCAAAATCTATGGTGGGGAACAATCCACCCTTCGATTTGATGGTTGAGATTTGTCCACACCTAACACAAGGTTTAGACTTGGAAAGGGTCCCACACTAAATTCACACTCCTCAAGCATTTTCATCAACAATCATAACTTAATCAATCATCGAGATCTACAGTCTGCGCGTTCCAACATGATCACTTGTTAATTCCTTCCTTATTGTGTGTGTAGATCCTATGTCAACACGTAGCTGAGCTATCCGATGGTCTTGATCAAAAGCACACGACCTCTTGATAATTAATTCCCTTGCAACTTCCAATGTGCTTTCTCTCTCCTCCATTGATCAATGTCCTCAATGGATTGTTTGATCTCCACTTCCCACAACTTCGACGAATCCTGGCCACCTCCAAGCCTTACTGATCGATGATTATGACTTAATCATTCGTTGTGATGGATGACTGAGGTTGTCCGACACTTCGACCTCTAACACATCCTCCTATATCTTTGAATCTCTCAGAGTCCCAAAGTTTCGAGGTACTTACGTTGTCCTTCCATTAGGATTGATCTAATGGTTGAGAGGGGATCCCAACAAACCCTCAGATCAATGGCTTAGATCGCTCATGAATTATTTACCCTGATCTAACGGTTGGAAGGATTTCATCGCTCTAGGATTTCATGACTTCGTGTCCCTTACAGGTCTTAACCCATTTAAGTCCCGAAGTTTTACCTACCAGAAAGGTCATAAAGAAGGGATGACTTCTTGCTGTCGGTCGATGGTATCACTTACTCTATCCTTCCACTATACTTGATCTAACGACTGAGAAGGGTCCCGGAGGATCCTTAGATATACGACCCATGTTACTTCCCGACTTCGACATTTAGGAGTTTCGGTCGTTTAACACCTTTTTAATCCTGGAGTGAGTCAACGAAGAAATTGACCATAGTGTATATCCAATGGTCAGGAAGGATCCCAAAAATCCTTAGATCTATGACTCACGTTACTTCGCAACCGAAAAGTTGTTCAAGGTTTGATGATAGGGAGGATCCCACTATAACTAATAAGAAACTGCCAGTTTCCGGTCAAACTCTCTGGTAACCATTTTGATTGGTTGTCTTCGACGAGATTTGGATGTTGTAAATTTCTAACATCCCAAAGTTCCGAAGCTCCGAAGTCTCAAAGCTCATAAGGATTAGCTCCTTTTTAGAGTAGCGTAGGGTTCCAGGACCCTGGTCATATGGAAATTTGACAAGCCCCACAGGGATACACTCTTAAATATCATCCGATATTTGGTTAAGCCCATGGACTCAAGCATGAGATCACTTGGACAAGAAAAAAAGAGTGAAACCTTAGGAGTTTTAAATTTATCATGATTAATCTCAGAATAGAACCTGACAACACGCAACAAATATGGTGCTGCAACAGTGAGAATGTTTTCAGTGAAAGCTCAAAAGTAAGCCAAGGGAAATAATCGATCAAGAAATTTTACCCATTCAACATCAAACTCAACAAAAAATTCCCAAAGAAAATATATGAAATGAAGTACAAACAAGATTACGAGAATAAAAAATATAGTGAAAAATTCACCACACAATCCTCCAATTCAATTGTCACATACAATTTCTTTCATTTAGTGCAACAAAACAATCTTCTCAGAATCTAGAAAAATGGGTTAATGGATAAATTTAGTCAAAACAAATGACATCACATGAAACATTCCACAAACCCATAAGCTCTCAAGATTTTGTGACATGAGCAATTCCTTTTCAATTTTGAAAATATTGAATTTTCCAATAACAGAAATTACATTTCAAATTTCTCACCAAAGCGTCATTTTCTCTTTGTTAGAAAATATTTTTCGTTAACCACAAAGATTCAAATAATTTGATCCGATAACACAAAGAGGAGAAAACACAGTTATGGAGATCATCAAAATAGTCATTAAAATGACTCCAAATATCATCTAGATCATAAACAAATATGTGAATACATGAATGAGACAAACTATATTTCTGATCAGATGTTGAGTTGGTGACAATCTTGGTTGATAAAAATTTCACAAAGGAGTTTGAACATGCAAGTTTAAATTAACACTTCCCTAAGTTGCTTTCATTCCAAGAGAAAAATCCTGAGTTGTTGGTTGCACAAGCCATTTCCCAATTTGTGTAAATACCAGTGAAATCATCAAGTATGCATCTATTGTCCATTCAACCAAATATCATAGCCTTCTTCCTAAGAAATAAGCGCCATGTGATTTCCCCATGACATTCCCTTCAACATGAGACTTATTGTCATTGATTGTTGTGAGGTTTGGATCTTCTAGACACAATGTCTTGTTCTTTAAATCATAATCATTCAAATACAAATAGAACCATAATACTTAAATTCCATCCATCTCCTAAGGATACATTTCCATTACCAATCTTTAGTTATAAAAAATTGATTCAAAGACTATCAACATTGTACCCCAATGCATGTGTTTCCTATGATAATGATAATAGTGTGAAACAATGGCATTGTCATATTCAACCTTGTGAGAGGAAAGAGGAAATCATTATGAAAATGAAACAATTAAGATACTATAGAAAGGTGAAAATGATATCAGGTCACAGTCTCAATGGATTGACTTCCCCAACCCCATTGAAAGATACAATTAAAAATCCAAATGGAATTAAGTGTTTAAGATCATATTTCTAATCGGTGACAATATTGGTAGCGATATCACTCCCGTGGACCTGAAATGCTACACGACAACTGGATATTTCAAGAGAAAGAACTACTCAGACCCAAATCTTCCTGATTTACATACATTCATGGGAGATTTGATGGAAAGAAACATAAAAGAAGAGGATGTAGAAAGACAAGTTTTAGTAGGCCAGTCCAATGAATCTTAGAAAGATAGAGATTTTCTTCTTGTATAATTTTCACCTTTGTAGAAACTTCTGGTTCCCAACCCCTTGTTAGTGCCTTCTCTTGTCCTTTTAAAATCTGCTTTCAATGTTCTTGAAGTAGTTAGGGTTTTCCTTTCTATAAATTTCCATGATTCCTTTTTGGAGTAAACCAATTTTAATTTTTACTTTATTGAATTATCATTAATGAAGTTATTCCATTTGAATTCGTGCCTCCAAATAGGTCCCACTTATTCCTTTAATAAAGTTTATTTAATAAAGTTTATTTAATAAAGTTTATTTTCAAATTTTCAATTTGACTTCCTTTAAAAAAATGTGGACTTTGTTTTATTTTTCTAAGAAAGATATTTTCTGTAGCCATGGAAAACATTCTTTATGCAATCTTCATCATACAATATTTCTAAAAAGTCCTCTTGAGCACAATTTTGAGTTCTATATCTCAAGATATGAGCTTGGGAAGTTGAGGTTCCAAGCAAATCTATCATCAAACCATAAAAACCAAGTTGAATTTTCTTTCAATTTCTGAGAGAATAATGGCCGATTTCATCCTTGAAACCTATTCCATCATATTCCTTGTTGAATTACCTTTCCAATGAGGTATATTTTTCCCAAATCCGACTCTCGAATCTCAAGTTATGGCTTCCAAAAGTTCGTCGCTCAACAATCGTTCATCTAACTCATGGGTTAATCTTAGCCCTTGATCTCAATTCATCCTTCTCCTTTAAGATTTTGACTTTTCTTGGAAAATATATATCTCACATGCATGGGGATATTGGGATTTGAAGTGTTATAATGTAAATTCCACCATTCCTTTCATGTGAATCACGTGGAGACTATGGAGACTTATATATTCGACCCTTAGAAAATTAGTGAATTAATTAAATATTTTAGCTTCCCAGTCACCATCCAGTTGTCGCCCAGTAAGTTCCCAGTCAAAAACATGTCAGTGCTTAGTCATATCCCACGTGTCACAATTTGATAGGGTGCCACATGTCATAGTGTAATTGGTTTCCATGTGTCATAATATGGTTGGAGGAAATAAAAGTTAGGAAAAATGGTGAGTGTAAAAATGGAACCAGAGATGGGGAGGAAGGTCATGAGGGAGGAGAGAGAGGGGAGGGAATGTGGATGCAGAGTGAGGGAGGAGAGGAGAGTATGTATGCATGGTTATAGGTCCATAAACTTAAAAATGGTTAAGTATGGGAGAGGGAGTAAGGGAGGAGAGGAGAGGGGAGGGAGTAAGGGAATGAAATGTGGGGTAAAGGTATGTGGTGGTAAGGGGAATATGAGGTGTAGGTATGCATCAAATGCATGTATGCATGGAGAGGAGTAAGGGGAATGGGAAAAATGGTTAAGTGTGGGTGAGTGGGGAGAGGGATGAGTGGAGAGGTAATGCAGGGTGTATGGGAATGTGGAGTGAAGAAGGAGAAGGTGGTAGAGGGGATGTGAGCATAGCCCCACAAGAGTAATTCAAACTAAGTATGGTAAGTGGGAGAATAAGAACCAAGAAAATGTATGGAATGAAGAACTAATAAAATGAACCAATAAAATGAGACTAAGTCAATACATAGGCTTAAGTGCTAAGAACATAAACAATAAAAATAAGCGTGGTTCTAAGAAAATCATCATGGTTCCAAGAATATAATCATGGTTCCTAGAATATTATCTTGGTTCCAATGTGATGTCCCCATTTTGGATTCTCCTACTTTACAGTTGGAGGTGACCTTATGGGTCTATGCCATCCTGTCCAGAGGGGTAAATGGAGGTTAATAGGGGGATCAAGATAATTGGAGGAGTTATATGAGGCCCAACCTAGTCGATTCACCTTATTTCATCATTAGGATCACTTCCGCATAATTCGTTCTTGATTTTGTGGCATTCCGACAATTCTCATAAATTAAGGGTATTATTGAGTATAAATTAATTAAATGCACTCAAGGTATTATTTGGGTCATATTGTCACCTTTGTGTAATAGCTCGTTGGAATCAGGATGAAAATATCTAAAAGTTGGGATGATGAGAAAGGCACTTCCGATGTCTGGGAACGATTTACAATCTAAGTAATCACTTTTCGACATTAAAAAGGGGTTAATTAATTAATAAAGTGATTTTAATAAAGCTAAATTATAAAGTCACTTTACTTTATTAAAAAGGGTAAAAGGGCCTGAAATGGGTCAATGAAAGAATAAAAGGGGAATGGGAGGCACCCTCTCTCATTATTCACTTGTTATTTTCTAAAATTGATTTGAGAGAGATCTTTGTGGCTTTGGCTCTTGAGACAAAAAACCCTAGAGAGTTTCTTGAGATTAGTTTTAGTGGTGAGACTATCCACCCTAGCTAGTGAGTGGGAAGAGATCACTCAGATTTCTTCACTGAGCTTCACTGTGGTCGAGATTTTTTTCATTTTGGTAGTGGAATTCTTGTTGTGGCCAAGATTTTTCGTTGGCGACTGAGTATTATTCATTGTGGGTCCAGTTACTTATTTGGAGGAAGATTTTTCTCTTGTTGGGAGATTTATTACTTTGTTGGGTCGTGTAGTGTGGTAGAGGCCCATTTTTCTGTACTAGGGGACTGCTTTTCCTTTGTTGGGTGCTTCCTTTGTATGGTTTGGCACTTCCCTTGAAGAGATATTGCAATTGGGTGAGTTACACAAAAATATGGGCACTTTCCTTGAGGAAATATTATAGTTTGGACAAGTTTATTAAGTTTTGGATCGTGCCACCTCTTGACAAACTGAGTTTCAAGTGTTAGAGTTCGAGTTTGCTTCAGGAACTGAGATTTTACCTTGTTGGACAATGTTATTCTATTGTGGGGGCGAGTTCCCTTTGCTGGGCACATTATTATCTATTGTGACTAAGTTATTTTTGGGGATTGTATTATTTTATGGATGGTTCATTCACAGATTGAGTCGACATCATTATTACAAGCATGTTACTTCAATATTTCTCTATCACTTGCACAAACAATTATCCTACAAGGTTGTTATTGTTGTTGTGTAATTTTGGGAAGTATTTACAGTCCACCCTCTTAATACACATACTTGATTTTTTTTTCATTTTGGCTGTTATTTAGTTTTTGTTAGTGACCATATGTATTGTTGTTCCAAAATGATGTTAAGTCAATAAATTTGGGTGTACCTTGTGTATTTTTCATGGCACTGTTATCTTATTTGATGTGATTTAAAATTACTCTTCAAGCTGCAAACTATTTGTGGAAAACCATATATCAACGATACCTAGAAAACCACTACAGTAACCAACTGTTTGACGAAGTGTCCACACTCCAAACTAAGAGAAAATTAAAAAAAAAAATAGTGGGGACATTACATCCAAGAAGATGTTAGTTATGTTGCACATGGAAAAAAGTGCTTTTTGGGCGATTGAACAAAAACCTGGATATATTGAGCATACAGACTTGGATTTTTAATCCATAAAATGCATGATGAAGCTTAGACTAAGGGATAAACTATGAACTGATATTGTTTAAAAAATTCCTTCTTCTAATATCAATTTTTTTTTTTTTTTTGTTATTCCAAGAGTGAGAAATCTAGTTGATCAATTTTTTTGATCAACACTTTCTCGTCACGATAAAGGTACATTGTCTTCTAGTCTCTTACGACATACAAGATTTGGGCACATCAACTATGATAGTCTTCGTATGCTAAAGAAAAATGGTGTTTCTATTCTTCCCTCCATTCCAAGGAATCTGCAACAATGTGAACCTTGTATCCTTGATAAACATAGCAAGCATCCTTTTCATGATTCCACCTCAAGTGCACATAGAAAGATAGAGTTGATACACTTTTGTTTTTGTGGCCCCATGTATTTTCCATATGATTTTGGTAATAAATATATCATGAATTTTATTTATGACTACACCAAGATTTTTTGGGTTTACTTGTTGAAACATAAGTCTCAAGCATTTGAAACATTAAAAACATTCATGTATGGATTGAAAATGAAACACAATATAGCTTTAGCTCTCTTCGTACTGGTAATGGAATGGAATATACTTGTAATGAATTTGAAACCTATGTTTTTAAACATGTAATCAAACATCAAACCATTGTTCCATACAATCCTCAACACAATGGTGTAGCATAAAGAATGAACATGACACTCTTGGACATGGTACATTCAATGCTATTTTAAAAGAATGTGAAGTTGATGTTTTGGGATAATGTAGTTCTATGTGTAGTGTATGTGAGAAACATGATTCCACCTCATGCTGTTGGGAACAAGAATTCTTATGAAAGGTGGAATGGATGCCTTCCTTCAGTAAGGAATCTCAGGGTTTTTGGTTCCATCTACTATGCCTTAATTCCTAAGGAGAAAATAAACAAGATTGGTGCAAGGAGTAAGAAGTGCATCTTGTTGGGGTACTCAAATACCACCAATAAATACTTTCTTTATGATGATGTAAACAAAAAGTTCATTCTTTCCATGGATGTGGTTTTTCTTGAATCCAATAATAATTACAAGATTGTTGAGCGACAACTCATGCACATGGATAGATTCACCCATGTAAAGGAACATCATGAGTTTGATGATGAGATTACACATGTTGAAAGGGGAATCACTATCTTGGATTAATATCTAGAATATATTTTTGAAGTTTCATATCCCTATCATGAAGAATATCTAGCCACTTCATCATAACATGGTGTTCAATTGGACGATGTGATTGAGACGATTGAAAGGCTAAAACTTGATGGGAATGTAGTACTATCTCAATCAATGGAGAAACCTACACCATCTCAGAAAGGTACACCAAAGTGGCTCATAAAGACACTTGAAAGTGTTCATCATGATGAGGTTGGAAAGACATGAACCATAATTTATACAAGACAAGATGGAGGTGATGTAGATAATTCAGATTCCGATGATGTAGATAATTTAGATTTAGGTGATGTAAATGATATGGTTATTTCATCTGATTGTGAATTGAATTTATCTACTAACATTGAACTAAATTGTTTTGAAGAATTTGTTTCTCATGATGAGTGGAAATAAGCCATGCAGAAGGAGCACGATTCTCTCATCAAGAATGGGACATGGAAGCTAGTGGATCCTCCATTTGGAACCAAACCAATTGACCGCGGGAGGGTATACAAGAACAAGTAAAAATCATATGGCTTACTCGAAAATCATAAGGAAAGGCTTGTGGTGAAAGGATATGCATAAAAATAAGAGATAGACTATTATGAGTCTTTCCCCTCCATAACAAAATGGGATACCATTCATTCATTGTTGGATTTGGCTACATAGAATAGGTGGAAGATTCATCACATGGATGTGAAGATAGCCTTATTGAATGGAGACTTGAAAGATAATGTTTGCATGTATCAACTGGAAGGATTTGTTGTGAAAGGACAAGAATATAAGGTATGAAATCTCATCAAGTATTTGTATGGTCTAAAACAAGCACCTCACGCATGGTATGAAAATTTAACTAAGAATATTTTGAAGATCAATTTCAAGCATTTTAATCTTGATGATACAACTTTGTTTGTTAAGAAAGTTGGAAAAATTGTTGTTTATCTTATGGTGTATGTAGATGATATTTCAATTACAGGGAACAATGAAGCATATATTACATCCACAAAGTAAGAATTGAAGAACAATTTTGAGATGACATACATGGGATATCTTCACTACTACTTGCATACTAATTAATTTATAATCGAAAGCATGCATTCATCTCCCAAAACAAGTACATTGGAGAATTGTTAAACAAATTTGTCCTAGATGATTGTAATAATTTCTCTACTCCAATTGATTCAAGATATTTTCATCGATGTGACTTATAAAGAATTGTATTAAATGAGCATAAATTGAAGTGCACCATAAATAAGGAATAAATCAATAATGAAGAGACATAAGCATAAAATATGAACACAAGAACTTGATAACGGAGTTCCTCCTTGGTGGACTACGTCTCCGAGTCCTACTCTCAAATGGGTAGGCCTTTTTATTAACTCAACAAAAGAGTTTGGCAAAAAACATAAGTATACCTCATTCTGGAATTATATGAAAAATCTTTGCTCATATTAGAAAAAAAACAACACCACTGAATTCGTGGCATCTAATTACCCAAAAATGACTATCTCCACACCTTGATATGAGTCTGTCACTTCCAGGCCCTTGAGAAAATTTGTCTCGGTTTCCGTGCCTGCACCTGCAATTAATTCATGGGAATCTATCTCAAAAATTGTTCCCTATCCTTACGACTGTGCCGTGGTCTGACCCCCTTACACTTGCGAAAAATAACATTTAAGTAATAAAGTGGGAATACTTTACCAAGTCACACCCCAGGCCAAACAATTGGCAGACATTGCAAAGGCAAAGGTGATAGGGGAGATCCCGGGGTCGAACCTGTTGGGTATGTGTTATATTCTTTGCACGAGTAGTAGTGTTTGAGCGTCTGCACCGGGCGCGCAGAGGGGCGGAGCCCCCCACGTGGGGGTTCGGGGGCAACGCCCCTGAATTTTTTTTTGGGACGACATATTTCCGGGACGACATATTACCTGGACGACATATTTCCAGGACCACATG
>SNQJ01S0286188.1:0-10964 GCA_010110895.2 Picea sitchensis
AATGTCTCCTTGGTATATATAGGAGACTAGGAGGTATAATTACAACTAATGGCCTAAAGCCGACATAAATAAAATAACATTACTAATCTAATATGCCCCAATTAAGGTTTAATGAGCAAGCCGACATAAATAAAATAACATTAATAATCTAATATGCCCCAATTAAGGGTTAATGAGCCAATATTAGGGCTTAACATTTCCCTTGAATTCATCAGGCAAAGAAGTATATAAGAAACATAACACTTCCTGAAATTACACAAGGCATCCAACCTCAAATTTCCTTTCATCATTGGACCTTTTACTGTCAAGACAAGATCATGTTTATCTCAGATCCAGGCCAAGCTCAAGGAGTTTCAATTTGCACAGCTACAGGGAAGAAGATATGATCCACATCAGATCATATCCAAGAGAAGATTGTTAAACAAGCAGGTCCCCTATGAGCATGAACATGTTGAGGGATTTGAAAAATTGGAAAACCTAGATGTATGTGTTGATATGGAAGCAATATTGCAGCCAACTCAAATAAAGCAAGAGGAGGAAACCCTGTTTTTTATCTATCGGCCAGGGTACTCCATCTATTCTCGGATATGTAAATTGCACATGGTCTGTTGAACGGGGACATCTCTCTCATAAACTTTGAATGGGTAGATAAGGAGTTAAGGGAATGATGATGAGTGCAATCTACAACCTCATACTGGGGACTACTCCGTTCCTTCTGGCCTCTCTGATACGGCTAGCAGCAGCAGAATATTCAATATTCTATCCGTACAGACTAAGGCTTGTCTCTAGAGCTAGTATCGGAAGTCTCTATGGCCGGCAAGTCCATAAGACTAAGGATTTCACTCTAGTCAAGTGTCATGGAATGCTCAGACTAGAGCTTGTCTATTAAGGCTACATGGGGAACTAAAGAATACCTTAGGGCAAGACCTTTTGTTAGAGCAGGAACTACAGACTGCTCAAATACAATAGACTCCTCATAAGTTGATAGTTAAAGTTCCCAAGATAAGTGTTTACAAGAAAAGGAGCAGTTCAGAGGCCCTGGGTACCAACAGTCAGCATACTGTGCCTAAAAAGATGAAGATCACACAATCCCCATAGATAGCGGATCTAAAAGAGGAAGAGCCTAAAGAGAAGGTAAATATGGATATGGTAGAGAGTGGCATCAACAATGTAGAATTTGGGAAAGGGAGAAATCTCCAAAGTGAAGGCAACTCAAGAAATTTCAGCAGCAAAAAACACATCTTTGATAAGGCAACTGGAGCAACTTACCAATCTAAAGAAGATTTGGCAAAGAAGTATGATGAGAAAGGAAACTTGGCTATGAATGAAATGAGGGAGTTAATCCCTGAAGTAGAATAGATATCTCAGCATAAGTATTCTCTATTCACGGTGAGAAATGTAGAGAAGAAGACATTCAATATAGCAGTTGTAGATGAGGTTAAAGTATCTGAGATTAAGTTGAAATATGAGAACATCAACGCTCCTAACAAAGTGAAATTCCACAGGAATATCAATGACATGTTGTATTCAAATTACTTGGGTTTGAATCTGAAGAATTCAAAGCTGTCAACTTATGCAATTAAGTTAGAAGGGCAGTTGAGGTAAGAAAAAGCATCCAACAGAGTTTGGAAAACTTAGGTCAACAGGCTGGAATCTGAAGGCCCTCAAGGAGTGAAATCCTCTTTAGAAGAAAAATACAAGCTAATTCAAAGCTTGAGGAAAAAACTAAAAATTTATGTGACAGAGCATCCACAAACAACAAAATTGTGTTGAGGAAAAGATATGAAATGATCTTACTCAATCATTTTCAGATTCTACTTGGCTAACTAAAAATAGACGGGAATGTCACCTTATGTTTATAGCCATCAAAAATAAAATCCTAACTCACAAGTATTGATTACAAGTGCTTAGGCTAGTCTTTTTACAAATAAAAGCTTGTTGGAAAAATCATTTTAATATGATTTTATGAATATAATAGTTGTTGAAATAAATGTAGAGATAGAAGTAAAGACACCAAGATGATAATCAAGACAGATGAGACATAAAGCAATCCTTTATTTCATTCCAATTAATCAAAGAGTCATTCTCTTTACAAAATTTCGTGAAGAAGTTTTGGACCAAAGTCAAACTTAGACGTCCCCAATGAAACATACAAAAGGACCTCTGACAAAAAATCAAAATTGAACTCTAAAAGTTGGATCAGCTTGCCACAGATTTCTGCCCACTCGACTCTGCACAATAGCCTTTTTCAGTCATGAAAACTAATTCACAAACAGACAAGTTTACACAGACTATGAAAGATAGATCAACACCTCTGAAAAACAAGTTTCTGAATGATGTAATTCAACCCTGAAAATTGTTGTCTACAATAAGACCCCGCTGTCATAAAAACAAATTAGGCTTGTGATCAATTAAGGAATGAATGAAAACTGAACTATATCAACACAAACTCAAAGAGAAAACCTTAGTATGCTTCTCTTTCTATGCCCTCCTTTGTTCCTCCCTTTCCTTTTGCCTTTAAGAAAATTAGAATTGGTCGAAGTACTAGTTGAACCACCTCATTAGTTAAGTTAATTAAAAACTCAACCAACTTTTTAGTTGGGGGAAAAGTAATAATCATAATAATGGTTATAAATAAATAATAACTAGTAGGTGGGACCCCTTGTGACTCCCTTTAGTTCTTAACAATCATAATATAACTAGTTAATTAAACAAAACACCCCTCCTTGTGACTCCCATCATCACATTCATATTTGGCAATTTATCTCATTGATATTTGAAATTATTTTCAAAAATATGTTACTCATATATCCAAAGAAAACATGTTGTCCAAAAAAAACTTCTAAAGTCAATTGTCATCAACAATAAATAAAATAAAACTCAAAAACCATATTTTCCACTCTGAGATGCAATCCTTCCTTGATTGTTGTTATCACCCTTTGATTTCTCTGAAATTGCCTTTGGCTGCACTAAGCCTTTAGGCCTAATCTCGTTGATCACATGAGAACAATCGTCCCTCAAATGCATCCGAGAAGACATGGATTTATTAGAGCCATTGGAGGGTGAGGAAGGGGAAACAATAGATTTTCCTTTGCTAGGGGCATGGTGGGCCTCAGTTTTTAATCTTTTCCTAGCATGGGAGGATTGCACTGGTGAGTGGGTAGGGGATGCTTGGACAATCTGATTGTTAGGTAGGGGAGCAGGTAAGGATAAATTGGGATAGCCACGATGTTGGGAGACTGTCGAGTGGACAATCTCTTACCATCCGTCATTTTCAAGAATCTCGCGTTGCAATGAGACATGAGGGGGCATGGGAATACCAGGGGCTTGTGGATCTTGGAAGGGAGGCCTTTCATGCCTAGGTTGGACCACTCCTTTCCCAATCCAATTGAAAAACCAAGACTGAAATAAATGGCCTAAGTCTTGCGAGTCATCATCAAAGTGTATGGAGAATCTTGGACTTCTTGGGCCTCTGTTCCAATTACCTCTCCCTTAGTTTCCTATGCCATGGCTACCTTAGCTGAAAAAGATCATTCCTGCATGCATGATTGATTAGAAAATAGTTCCTTTACAACAATACATGACAACTCTTTAAAAATATGAAATAGACTTTGGCTCAACAACATATCAGACTCATGCAATCCAATCCATACAAATTGTTTAATTGTTGTCAATGAGCAGGGGGTGAACAAAAAGTTTTGGGATATGTGAAGGGTTTGTATTGAGCGAAAAATGATAAAATGAGGGGGGGGGGAAGAAACATGGTTACTTCTCAAAGACATCAAACAATCAATTGTAATGCAAACCAAAGAAAATATCATTGTGATCCAACCAAGAAACTGTGATTTCAAACTGCTTCAATACATAATTCTTCTCGACTATAATTAAATTTTAGAACAGGGAGTGAAAAATGAATGTGGGAAGGCAATGGGGTTGTAATTAGCAAAAAGCGAAATAATGGTAGGGAAAGAGAGTGGATAATGTTCATAAAATTAATTAATTAATCCATAAAATCATTTTGTAAAAGGAAATAACACCAACCAAATGATCACTATGATCAAATGAAAACTACTGTGTATAATTCAATTAATTATGTGTATTGACTGGCTCACTGTTTGTAATCATATTTTTAACACAATGTCACCAAACAAGACAACATGCATCCCTCAACAACCTGTAGAAGAGTTATATTTCTTCTCATTGTCCATTTAATATTGAAAATAAAATAAAAAATCCCAATTGAATACACAGTTACTTATTTCCACTTTGTTATACATCAACTCATCAACCACTGCCCACAAATTATTTCAATCATCAAATACATACTCAAAAGTCATGCCCGATTTTGTCCTTTAATTCATTTAATAATTAAATTGTAATGAGGTTATATTTTCACAAAACTTGTGTCTATCTCTGCTACGATGCATGATATTCATCGACCCACATAACAGATAACCAAATACAATCATCAATATCTTAATTGCAAAGATCTTGACTTGCCATTTAAGACACAGACATCAATCACCATTTTAACTCATACTATGCTTGGAATACACAAACCATTTGAAAAAATGTGGAGTATTTATGTGACTGTACAGGTCCAAAACATCCACAATGATGGGCTATCAATCAATATAATGAGGTAGCAACAGTAAGCCCAATCTCATCACATAAATTGATCAAATTTGCAACAAAACCATATTGATTAAAAACCCGTGACCATCTCTGATGGCACAATCAATAATATCCATAGCATATATAGTGGATGGCCGTGCCATAATTACCACGATTGCAATGCTCCCATGGAAATTAAAACCCACAGTCACAACAATCATCGACTCAACCTAATATGCTGTAGGAAGGCCACACATACCCACGTATTACATACGAAGCATTGTTGTGACTTAATCAATTAAAATTAATGCTAGGTTAATAATTCGATAATCACAATGTAAAATACAACGACCATGCAATCTCATTTCTCCAATCAACCAATTAACCAAGATGAGCTTATCAATTGAATTTTATAATAATGAATTGTAGTGACTAAAAACCAATAACCAAAACCAATGTCAACATAATTAACAGAGACGAGCCAACAATAGAATACTATCGACGATGAAACACCAACTCATAACAATCAACAACATACCCGACCGGACATAATGGTTCCTTATATCAAAAATAGGGCTTGAGAAGTCAAGGACATGGATGGCTAAAAGGCATACCCGTAACCACAAAAACCTTAAAAACGCGAGCTTGGCCGAACAATTCTTTCTCTGCTTGAAAATCAGAGCTTAGCCACAACGAACACAATAGGGTGACAACCAGTGGGAGGGTTATGGAGTGACGTGCAGTAAATGCACGTCGCTTCCACCCTCCAGTCATTCATTTCCTTAGTACATGCCAGCCCACTAATCCATTAACTCATTCAATTAAACCATGCATCAAAACCAACATCCACCAATTTCCAAAACGCCACCCTATGTCACATTAACCACTGCCAACCACACTATAGTGTGCATCACATGCTTTTCCATATAAGCCAATAAATCAAATATCCACTAACCCTGTTAGCTAGGACTAACAACATTCCATTTAAACTTCAAAATGCATAGTGCAACATTGTATAGCATAGTAGCATAGTTTAATTTCTTGCTTAGATTTTTCCATATTTCCTTTTCCTTTTTCATGACTAACACACATTTTGTGCAGGTGTAACAAATAATAAATCATAGCGCCATAGCATAACAATTCACATAAGCCCTGGTGACATGGAAATGAGAATTTAAATTAAGGATACTCACACATAACATAAATTTTCCATCACCCATTTGTTGTGAATTGAACCAAATTTGAACATCAATCATGCTCAAACCTTTAAGAAGTGTCAAACATCCTCATAACATCAACTAAGAACTAGATATGATCATCCAATCCACAAGGGGGTCCCACCTACTAGTATTATAGATATATCGTTAACTTATAATAATAGGCTTTATCAATACTTTGTGGACTATGAAAAAAAAACTCATTGCGATTTTAATCGTCAACAAACTGGCGAATCCATAGGGAAATTTGTTTTCAACAAATTTAGAACTCAGAACTCATGGTTTTGTAGACCAAGAACAATAGATCAAGATATATAACCAGAAATATTATGCAACAGGGGGAAGTGAGCGGATTTAATGGAAAAATGATCGGGAATTTGGGAATAACTCATGAAAAGTGTTAAGTATGAGGGGTTTTACCACTGTATGCATAATCGTTCAATTGGGATCGGCTCTTAACTTCAAGGATAAAATTTATGGAATTGCTCTCTTAAATTCTCAAATGGGTGAAGATAAGGAAAGTAGAAGCGGGAGATAACCCAAAATTTTATAGACAACAATGGAAGCAAATAACAAATTCAAGAGTGCTTTTAGGGGAAACATCATAACAGTTGTGTAAGCTTAATTGTTATTGACTAACAATGACTTGCAGGAGTGTCACCGTGGAAGAACTGATCCAACATCTTATTTTTGACCAAATCAACTAAAAATATGGTAAGCAACAAAATCATGACAGAAATAAAATTGCAAAAATTAAAATAGTTGCAATAAAATGACAGAATGAAAAAGCAACAAGAAATGTTTTAAAACAGAAAACAGAAATTAAACTATTTTAAAGTAGAAAAGAAAATAGTGAAAAATTGAAAGCAGAGCTAGGTTACTAGTATACATAAAATCCAACAACATTAAAACTTTTCACATTGGTCCCACGTAATGTTTCAAGTGAGAACAATTAGTACTGTAGGAAAACAATTGCTCTTGTAAATACTTTAGAATGCAAGAGTTAGTATCAAAAGAAATTTTGAACGGACCCATAAATAACACTTGGAACTCTGAGGTAATAATCAGCCCTTTAACGTGTACAATCAAATCATCAAGATATATGTGGATACTGATCAATTGATCCAGAGTTGTCTGTTTAGGTCTTTTAGGATCGGTACTTTCATCAAGTAAGCCAGAAAGTAGGCATTTATAAGTCATGGTACCCCAACTATTGATAAGAGTGGTTTTGTGAGCATCTTCCCCTTTTCCCTTGATTTTACTGTAACCTAAAAAAATTTCAAGTAAGAGCCTCATTTGTGACCTTACAACCTGGTGCACAATCATTTTCATATTAAGAGGAGGAAAAGGATTTATCATAATACTCTGACTAGAGGTGCGGAAATTAATGTAGGTTCTAATATGATTAGTGGTCTTCGAGATAGGTACCCAATTGGAAACTCATTCAGGGTAGACTGGAAAAATGATCCCAGACCTTAAGAAATTTTCCAACTTGCTTTGAAAAGTTGCTTTAAATGAAGAGTTAATAGGTTTTAGTTTTTGCCTAACTAGTTTCATGCCTTCCTTGATGGGGAAATCATGTTGAATAAGACCAGGATCAAAACCTCAAAGAACCTCATAAGACCAAGCAAAAACATCTTGAAATCTACCAAGTAGCTTGGCCAACTTCATTTCTTCTTTATCAGAACATTGGACACTTATTTTAACATTCTTTGAAGATTTGAGTACCCCAATGTTCAAGGAGATGGTTTCACCCACCTTCATTCTTGATTCCTCTTCTTTATGTTCCTCTTTATTGCCTGCATCACTCGATGAAAACAAACTCTCTAGAGGATTCAAGCCCTTAGGAATCTTGTTTCCTTCTATGGATATAATTTCCTTGGGCTTAAGAGGTTCATCTTGAATGAAAGCACAAATGCTCTCATCATTAGGGAGGGCCTGCCAAGATTCTATATTGTCAGGGATATGTGGACAATATAGAGAATGAAAAGTGCAATCAAGCTTGTGTGGCAAAAGTAGTCGATTAGGAGAGGTTGCAAAAGCAGCTAACCGATCAACCATTGAATTCAACTCCCTCTTAACATGAGTGATATTGAAAGATAACAGGTTTGAGATAAGTGCCCAAACAGTTTGGGTGTATCATTTTATCAACTTGTTTCTAGGAGAGTAAATTTTATGTTCAAGATTCACAAGAAGTTCGGAATCCCCAAAAAATGAAAGGTGACCACAACCAATATTATATGTGTTCTCAATTCCCAATAATAAAGCTTCGAATTTTGTGACATTGCTTGTGCCAGCAAGATGGAATACACCCCTTGTTCCTCTTCGATATAGTTTACGTTAGGTTGTGGGACACTCTCTATGTAAGGTGAATCCCTTCCCTCTCTAAGGACTATAATGTTTTTACCATTCCAAGGAACGGATAAATGTGTTCCGTTGAGTGAGAGGTATCCACCCGTTAAATCTTTCCAATCTCTTCCCAAGATGATTGAGTAATTACTTGTTGGCATGTTAATTAATTGAATGTTGAGGGTTGTCCTTATTTCAAGATGCACACACAAAACTAAGGTCACATCTTTAATCTCACCTATGGTCGTTTGTTGTAGACTATTATAGAAGAGCATGCTTTTGGAATTTTCATTTGTACAAGACAAGCCTAACTCTTCCATAATAATCTTCGACATCACACTTGGGCCTGAACCGCCATCAATGAGGCAACAATGGGCAATATTATCCATAATTTTTACAGAAATATAAAAAGGGGGATTGTTTACAGGGTATCTAAAGTTGTGTACACCTACTTTATTTACAGATGAATCCTCTTTGTTCACCTCTTCAGAGAGATTGGCTACCACAAAAAATTTTCCCTCCATGAATTGTTTCAGATGCATCTGTTGTTCAGGGATGAAAACCATGTCCAGAAGGGTTTCATCTTCTTTGATGTTGGCCAACTGATTCAAGATATTGTACTTGGAAGAGGGGAGAGAGGAAGGGTTTCCTTGATTGTCAGGAACCTTAGGAACCTAAACAATAGCAGCAGGTGAGGATGAGCTTGGGCTAGAAGAATTGCGGGGAGGATCAAATTTTCCCTTGGGAGCGTAGGATTTGTTCCCATTATTGATGATCATGACATCTTTTGGCTCTACAAAATCTAGGACAACTATAGTAGTTTCTGGTCTTTTACCAAATATCTTCTCTCTGGCACTCTTCCTTACCTCACATGTGGCTTCCTCATGGTGTTCCTCGCAGAAGTTACACCAACTTCGAGGCAAGATAGCTTTAGGCTGAAAATTATTTTCAATCGGGTTTCTAAAGGGGGGTGCAGAAGAGGATGAAGCTCTAGGGGTGAGAGGTGAGACAATCCCCTTTCGCTTGAATGTTATCATACAATTGTTCATGTCTTGTACTAGCTGTAAGAGGGAGGCCATGTATGTCTGTTTAACCGATTCTCCCTGAGGAAGACATGTTCTTTCAAGTTGTTCTTCATACTCTAAACAAGTATGCAGAGCGGAACCAAGATTATCAATGGATTTTTCCTCAAGCCTGTGACGGTAGGGGGAAGGTAACACATTGTAGTACTGCATGAAAGTGGCTTGGTTCTTAGGTCGAATGAGTTCAGGGATCTGATTGTATAACTTAGTGAAACGCAATTTGAAGGACTTGATGGTTTCACCATCCTTATAGGAAATGTTATTGTATTCTCGTAACTTCTCAGCTGGGCTTTTAGATTTCCCATAAGTGGATCTGAACCAATAGATTAACCCCTCCCAAGTAGACAGAATCTTAGGAAGAAGGTCAAAGAATTTGACTACAGCCTTTCCCTCCAAGGAATTGACAAATAAGTGCATGCAAGTATCATTGGCATTGGATCCTATGTTCTGACAAGCATTAGAAAATGCCACCAGGTGTTCGTTTGTAGTGACGGTGTTATTTCCTGAAAACCTAGGAAGATGTTATTTGAATTTAGGAAGTGGACGTGTAGCAGGTGCTAGGTTAAGAGGAGATGACACATGCCACAGTGTGGTTATGGCGTCTTCTTCAAACTAAAAAAGCCCATACTTTTTAATGACTTTGGAGGGTTTTGTGGTAGATTGGGCAGGGATATGGTGGCTATATAAGATACTAATTACTAACGAAGACGAAGACTGAGAAGAGGAAGCACTTCACATGCTACCAGATCCACCACTAGATGCCATCTATGGATGATAGGTGAGGGAAAGAAATACGAACTAGAAGAATTAGACAAAGTTCTCCTTAGAGCACTTTGTTGTGTAGATAACACAACGTTCCTTCTTCCTATTTCAGAAATAAGATTAATTTCGGGTGATAGGCCTCTTCTTCTTCTAGAGACACGAGAGTCTAAGGACATGAAAGAAAGGCCGAAAATGAAGAAACAAGAAAGTTACTGTTGATTTCTAGGTTGTCTACGTCTAGCTTCCAATTGTTCTTGAGCACTAATATCTTGTTCAATTGCTACCCATGAATGATTAAGCTTAGCGCATGTATTGGCAATGTCTAAAATGGTGTTAAACAGGTTCAAAGCAATGTTGGTCTGATCATGAAGACCGAGCTCAATATTGGGCTGCCTTGCAACAGGAACATTCATTAAGAAATAAAATAGTCAAAGAATCAATATCAGAAAAATAGATGTATTTGATGATAATCGAGTATAAAAATTAACCAAAGAGATATTGAAGATCTCCCCAGTATGGTCGCCAAATAAATTTTGAGGAAAAGATATGAAATGATCTTACTCAAGCATTTTCAGATTTTGCTTGGCTAAAGAAAAATAGATGGGAATGTCACCCTATGTTTATAGTCATCAAAAATAAAATCCTAACTCAAAAGTATTGATTACAAGTGCTTAGGATAGTATTTTTACAAATAAAAGCTTGTTGGAAAATTCATTTTAATATGATTTTATGAATATAATAGTTGTTGAAATAAATGTAGAGACAGAAGTAAAGACACCAATATGATAATCAAGACAGACGAGACATAAAGAAATCCTTTATTTCATTCCAATTCATCAAAGAGTCATTCTCTTTACAAAATTTCATGAAGAAGTTTTGGACCAAAGTCAAACTTAGACGTCCCCGATGAAACATACAAAAGGACCTCTGACAGAAAATC
>SNQJ01S0286190.1:0-10964 GCA_010110895.2 Picea sitchensis
AATGAGATCGGAGATATAATAAAGAAATGCACAGAGATATCACAGATATTCAATAATATAACATAAATGTATTGGAGATGCAACCATAAACACAGATATACAATAATACACAATTTCTATTAATGAAAGAAATGTACAGAGACTGTAAAAATACAGAGTGAAAGGCTCGCTAGAATGGTGGCAGCTTATCTCTGAGAAGAGATGTGACGGCTACTTGCATTCGCAAGAAGATGGTTACAATGAGGCTCTCAAGGCCTTTTTACAATAAACCGGAATGCCAAAAACCCTAGACATCCAAAAACCTAACCCTAGGAGATGAAGCGCCAAAAGTCATGTGGGCTCCGTTTGGGTAAGTTGGTGCATCAACTTCTTGGGGTCGTAACTTTTTCATACGATCTCCGTTTTAGGTGTGTGATAGCTCGTTGGAAAGGTACCATCGAGGAGATTCATTTTGGGGGATCAATCGTGCCTTCATATATTATTGAGAACTTCGATCTCGAAAAACCTTCATTTAGGCCCTCAAAATGGCCCCGGAAGTTAAAACCTGCTAAAAATAGTAAATTGCCAAAATTGCCAGAAAGCTGTTTTGAGCCAGTTGGAAAAGGTGGGTGGCCACCGATATCCACCTGGATCAAAAGAAGATACTGCATTAAAACCACAAAGAATGATACCTCACCTATGGAAGTTTCAATATAATAGAAATCGTCAAGGTATGAATCAAATTGTCTATCTATGATCATCATATATGAAATGTTTTTTAATTTATTTATTTTATAATGTGTTTTGATAATTTATTGTAATTGACAACGATTTTTGTAATTTCTTTAAATATGATTCATGATGGTCGTGATCGTGAAGGTGTTAATGGGCCTCCACGAGGAATGAAAAGTTATCTCAAACAATTCAATAGGTTTCCCTCCTATGAGCACCTACAAATTGTTCATTTGTTTGATACAATGCATATCGAAAATAATGTAGCTGCAACATTATGGCGAATAACCGATGGAAGGAGTGACGAAGAAAAAATTGTCAAAATTTGCAGTGACATTCAAGAAGCCAATCATGCAATGAAATATGTCATTGAATTAAATAATGATGGAGACCAAATTAATATAATATCTCTTCCATGGTTATTGATGGAGCAACAAAGCAATGTTGTAAAATAAGTCATACGAAAATTGAAATTTCCCACAAGATTTTGTTTGAACATAAAGAATATCTTAACAAAGAAAAGTAATTTTTTTTTGGGGGGGGGGTAAAAGCACATGATTGGCATGTCTTCGTCGATGTAATTATTTTGGTTTATATATTGTTATATTTGTATAATACATGTTGTTGGTGTACTTTTTTGTGTGCTTTTGGAAAAAATAATGAAACAATTTTATTGTTACAATATGTTCTAACTCTATCTCTCCTAGACAACTTCGAGAACAGTGTCAAACAAGTTATATATGATCTTGGAAAATACATGATCTGAAAAGATCTTTTATATGACAATGATTGAGTTATTTAGCATGTGTTAATTAACCATTTAGGAAGCTGAATGAAAGAGGAAGAATTATGAATGAAACATGACAACCATATATACATATACAGATCTGAAATAAAGCAAGAAGAACATCAAACCATAAACACCAATGTGATAACGTAGTTCGAAAATCTCACCTACATCTCTGGGCCTTTGTCTCAATGGGTGAGGCTTTCTTATTTTTGTTCAAAGATTTAAAAATACATTACAACAGTGCCAAATAGGTTACAAACTGATCTCGTCTTGTTCTACCAGATCTCTAGAACCCAACAAAACCAACGACACTTAAATCGGATGACCGAAGCTCCCAGAATTGGCCCGCAAAGGTGCTCTCCTCAATAGCTTCCATGCATAAAAACATGGCTTTGGCTTGGCAAATCTTCAACATAAACCTGTCCTGAACCTCTTCCATGGCTCCAAGAACCTCTAGTTTTTATAGGCCTAAAGTTGGTAACCATCTCCCAACTTCCCCCCAAGATCTGGCCTAAAAAAGGGCTTAATATCCCCCAAAAATTACCCAAATCTCCAAAAACTACTGAATAATACCAATAAAATCATATAATAAAGTATTAAAAACCACTTTTGGCATAATATTGGGGGCACAACCCCTTTTTCTAGGGCTTCTGGTCACATGGTGCGCTCCATGTGACCTAGTGCTAAACTGTGTAAGCTGCCCCCCTGGTCTTTAGCTCCCCGACCTCGGCGCTTGGTCACATTGACTGCCATATGCCCCAAGCCCAGAGCTCCATGCGCTAATGGTTTGTTTGACCCTCCAACGATATATCCACGGTTATGCCCCTGGTCGGCGGGCTAACTTGACCGACCGGGGATAACCCTTAACTCACTCGCCCAAGTGTTTATGCCCGAATCATATGGTAGTAGTTGCTAGTCTGTGGCCCATAGAATGGTGGTATGGTATATAGTGTTGGGGTTTAATTGTGGGCGTATGGAAATGTACACGACCATGGGTTGGGTCTAGACCCCAACCCTTTCTGTGTCCACCCGTAATCATTTACAAATTCAAATATATATGGAATCATATATAGTTAAGAAACATCCAGTAGGCGGGCTGGTAGCCTGGCCTACACGAAGTCGTTTCTCGGACCAGAGGTCGAGGGTTCAAACCCACTGCTCTCCAATATTTTTGCAATAAAATTTAACCAACCAATGGGTGCCACGTGGTAGCCCATGTCTGGGCCACATGGCACCTTCCCATTTGCCTGAACCGATGCCACGTGTCCAACAACCATTGGTCCACCTATCTGTCGAGTTGTTAACCCATTTACCTACCACTGTACCTGCCACATGTCGGACCTGCCACGTCATCAATACGGATGTGCGACGTCATCAATACGGATGTGCCACATGTCACCCTTGCAATGGTGACACATGTCACTCCTTGATTGGTCCATGTGTACCTACCACGTTAGCAACTTGTCCACGTAATTGTACGATCAGCTACCATGTGTCACCTCCAGACACTGCCACGTCAACATGATGAGATCAGCGTCGACTTTTTGGCATGTTGACTATTGACTTTTTCCCTGTTTGGAAAAATGAACAGATCGCGATATCTGGAGCATACGATGTCCATTTGATCTCATTCAAGTTGCGTTGGGTTCATATCAACAAGGCCTACGTACACGTTCGTTTTGAAGAGATTATGAGAACTTTGATTTTAGGACTTTATGAGCCCTATCTTGGCTCTGGATCTGATTCTGGATCACACCTCCCCACTAAAGACCTTTTGGTCCCCAAAAGGTTACTGACCAATCATCAAGTGCGAGATAAGCTACCCGACTTGGTCCCTGCCTTTGAACTCTGTCCTGTGCACCTGTCTCATCAAGATCAACTGTAAAACAATCATGATAATTGACAACGTATTGTTAGCCATTTGTACCCTGTCACATCTTACTGAAGCCACTATCATCCATGTAGACAACATTACTAATGATAGCATCAAAAATATGACTGCAAATGAGCTAATATGTTTATAATACTTGCACGACATTAGCTTATCTTGAAGCAAAGTGTGATTGATTTTCCATTCTACAATCATCTCCTGTTCTTGCTTAAGATTGAATACTTGATTTGAAACAATTATAGGTGTGTTGCTTGCTTGAGATGCCTTTCTTAATTGTTCCATATTTTGAAGAGATTTATTTTCTTTTAACTGATGACCATGAACCACATATTCTTGACCTACTTTGGTTAAGTGATATTGATTCTTTTCCCTGTAGAAGATTGCTTTACGATCATACAAGTATGGATTGCCTAATACCATTCCACATTCACTAAGTGGCACTACATCACATGTTACCTCGTCCACAAACTTAGATGAAATTGCAAATTTTAATGTGCACTACTTTGTTATGTGCAATTGATGATTGTTGCTTATCCATTTCAATAGTGTATCTGAGTGTTTAATCCCAATTGTTTAACCAATTCCTCTGAAATTAAGTTAGATTGAGATCCACTATCTATCAATGTGTTGACCTTAGTATGTCTCATTATGACCCTTATGTGAAACAATTTACTTCTAGCATCAATTACATCACCAATTTTACCTATCAAACCAACCAATGAGACTTTAGATTCATCACCTGAATCCGATCCCAAGTCCGTGGGTCGTGATACCACTTGATTCAAAAAGATCTTTTATACGACAATGGTTGAGTTATTTGGCATGTGTTAATTAACCATTTAGGAAGCTGAATGAAAGAGGAAGAATTATGAATTAAACATGACAACCATATATACATATACAAGTCTGAAATAAAGTAAGAAGAAAAACAAACCATAAACATCAATGTGATAATGGAGTTCGACAATCTCGCCTACGTCTCTGGGCCTTTGTCTCAGTGGGTGAGGCTTTCTTATTTCTGCTCAAAGATTTAAAATTACATCACAGTAGTGCCAAAAAGGTTACAAACTGATTTGGTCTTATTCTACCAGATCTCTAGAACCCAAAAAAACTGACGACACTGAAATCGGATGACCATAGCTCCCAGAATTGGTCCGCAAAGGTGCTCTCCTCAATAGCTTCCTTGCATAAAAAATGGCTTTGGCTTGGAAAATATTCAACATAAACCTATTTTGAACCTCTTCCATGGCTCCAAGAACCTCTGGTCTTTATAGGATTGAAGTTGGTAACCATCTCCCAACTTCCCCCCAAGATCTGGCTTAAAAAAGGGCCCAATATCCCCCAAAAATGACCAAAATCTCCAAAAACTGCTGAATAATAACAATAAAATCGTATAATAAAGTATTAAAAACCACTTTTGGCATAATATTGGGGGCACAACCCCTTTTTCTAAGGCTTTTGGTCACATGGCACGCTCCATGTGACCTAGCGCTAGACTGTGTGCACTAGGCCTCTGGTCTTTAGCCCCCCGACCGTGATGCTCAGTCGCATTGACTGCAATATGCCCCAAGCCCAGAGCTCCATGCGCTAATGGTTTGTTTGACCCTCCAATGATATAGCCATGGTTACGCCCTTGGTTGACGGGCTAGCCTGACCGACTGGGGCTAACCCTTAACTTGCGCACCCAAGTGTTTACGCTCGAGTCATATGGAAGTAGTTGTTAATCTGTGGCCCGTAGACTGGTGGTATGGTATATAGCGCCGATGTTTAATTGTGGGCATATGGAAATGTACATGACCGCGGGTTGGGGCTAGACCCTAGCCCTTTTCGCTTCCACCAGGAACCCTTTGCAAATTCAAATATATATGGAATCATATATGGTTAATAAACATTTGGTAGGTGGGCTCGTAGCCCGACCTACGCGAAGTCGTTGACCGGACTAGAGGTCAGGGGTTCAAACCCGGTGAACTCCAATGTTTTTACAATAAAATTTAACCAACCAATATGTGCCACGTGGTAGCCCATGTCTCAGCCATGTGGCACCTTCCCATTCGCCCAAACCAATGCCATGTGTCCAACAACCATTCGTCTACCTATATGTTGAGTTGTCATCCCAGTCACCTACCACTGTACCTTCCACGTGTCGGACCTGCCATGTCATCATTACAGATGTGCCACATCATCAGTATAGATGTGCCACATCATCAGTACAAATGTGCCACGTGTCACCCTTGCAGTGGTGACATGTGTCACTCCCTGATTGGTCCACGTACACCTGCCACGTCAACAACCTGTCCACGTCACTGTACAATCATATGCCACATGTCACCTCCAAATTCTACCACGTTAACATGATGACATCATGTTGATTTCAACGTTGACTTTTTGGTTGATGACTGTTGACTTTTTGCCTCTTTGGAAAAACAAACAGATCGCGATATCTGGAGCATACGCCGTCCATTTGAGCTCGTTCAAGTTGCGTTGGGTTTGTATTGATGAGGCCTACGCACATGTACGTTTTTAAGAGATTCTGAGCACATTGAGTTTTAGGCCTTTTTGAGCCCTATCTTGGCTCTGGATTCGATTCTGGATCAATACATAAGGTAAGTAGCGATATTTTGCATGCATAAAGTGTTTATTTCATTTGTTGTAGAACTTATATTTGACATTTGTTTTAGTAATTGTACTTATGTACTATATTGTTTATTTTTTTTAAATCTCGTGATTTGCTTGCATCACTTGTAGATGGTTGTCATCTAAAGAAATCCATAAAAAATAAATAAAGCATTAGAAGAGAGAAATTCCTACTCTAATGTGTGAAATGCAAAAGTTTCTACCTTCGTCATTTTTCAATGCACAAGAATACTACCCCATACACTAAGTTGAGGAGATTGAATTGTGTGGACCTATACACACAAGGTCAATGTGGATGGTTGAGAAGCACTTGAAATTTTTGAAGGATTTGGTTAGACAGAGAGTGTGTCCTGAGGGTTCTATGGTGGAGGGATATATGGAATACCATACCATGTTGTATATTACTGAATATATTCCAGGGTTATCATTTATTAAGATATTTTTAGATCGATGCATTGGTGATCCAAACTCCATTAACAAATTCGAAGGGGAGTACCTCATGGGGAAATGTAGATCGAGGAAGGTGAAAGGTAATTATTAGATAATGTAGATTAATTATAATACAATTGACTGTTGGTTTTTATGTATATATTGTACTTAATTATTTCATTTTTAATATTCAATATCCATCAATTATAAAGGTGTACCGTGTACTTAAGTAATTACACATTTGTACATCATAAACAATCTTGATTGGATGAAGGTATGGATTGAACTATGTAATCAATCTGGCTAAGGATTATCATGGGAAGGTCTGGCTTCATTGGTTAAATAATTACACTGCAATGGAGATACCAATCTTACACAAATGGAAATCGATTTAGCATATGGTTTAAAAGATAAACATGCAAGCATATTAAGAAGCCATACTATTTAATTATTTTCAATTATATTGATGTACAAGTTGATTTTTTTTTCTTTGCATACTTTCCAAACATAAAATATTTACTTAATTATCAATTGATGATGTCATTTTTACGTTTTTGGCATATTGCAAGTAAAACACCATAAGGCTATGTGGTGCGACGGTCGTAAATTTCGCATAAAAAAGTTGGATGAAATGAAGAAAACATCTGATTCTGGGATAACTGCAGTCTTTGAGGTGATGAATGTTCCCTCTAGAAGTGATAAACATCCAAAATTGTCAGAAAATCGATACTATGGGTATTTAGAAGATATCATTAAGTGTGACTTTAAATCCTTAAAATTAGTTCTATTTTTTGTCAAATGGTATAGGCTATGATTGAATCAATGTGACCCTAATAGAACTATTATTGAACATGCTAATGGATTTACCATGGTCAATACAAGGTCTCTTGAGCCAAGAACAAAGCCCTATGTTCTTCCAAGTCAATGTGAACATGTATTTTACTCAGAGGTTCAAGGTAGAGGGGGTTGACCATTTGTTATTAGACATGATCCAAGAGGAAGGCCGGTCAAGTATAATGTAGAGGAAGATCAAGAGGGAATTGAAGAAGAAGATGATGTACTAGAGGATCAACATGAGTTATATGATCATGTTCCAGAGGAATATGTTGAAGAATTAGTTGAACCAGATGATGTAGGAGACAATGTTCATGAAGATGATATCGATGATGACTTTATCGAAACTGACATCGATGATGACGATGATGATATGGCCAATCCTTACAATGTTGAATTTGGATCGGATGATACAGATGTGGACTTTCGGGGGGGATAGATGAGCTTCCACCTTCATGTGGTTGGCCCTGTTCAATAGAGAATATTAAACAATTCTCGAAACTAAGAGAAGCTCGGCAAGGTTAAACCAAACTTTGTGCTTGTATGGATTGAAACTTGATATGGTTAGACTAGACACATGCAATAATAGTATGGGAGGGTTTCCAGACTCAAACATGACTCACACAAACAATTTGAAAATCAAACAACAAGATTATAGAATAATTAATGTGAAGGGAGACAAGGCTAACTTTTTGGTGGCATCACCTGCTCATGTACTTGAAACTGACGCATATAAATCATGACATGTGAATGGGGCCGATGTTGAATTTTTTTCAATTTATGCTTGTATGGGCTGAAATTTGACATGGTTAGACTAGACACATGCAATGATGGTATGGGAGGGTTTCCATACTCAAACATGACTCACACAAACAATTTCACAATCAAACAACAATCCTATAGAATAATTAATGTGAAGGGCGATAAGGCCAAATTTTTGGGTAGCATCTCCTACTCATGTACTTGAAACCGACACATATAAATCATGACATGTGAATGGGGCCAACGCTGATTTTTTTCAATTTGTGGTTGTATGGACTGAAATTTGACATGGTTATACTAGATGCATGCATTGATGGGATGGGAGGGTTTCCGGACTCAAACATGACCTGCGCAAACAATTCAACAATCAAACAAGGTGTGCCTGCTCATGTACTTGAACCTGCTTATAAGTGACATGTGAATGGGGCCAACGTTGAAATGTTTTCAATTTGTTCTTGTATGGACTGAAATTTGACATGGTTAGACTAGACACATGCAATGATGGTATGGGAGGGTTTCCATACTCAAACCTGACTCACACAAACAATTTCACAATCAAACAATTTCACAATCAAACAAGAAGCCTATAGAATAATTAATGTGAAGGGCGATAAGGCCAACTTTTTTGCAATTTATGGTCACCTATTTTCTCCATTTCATCCCCCTTTGCGGTTGATTTGAACCTTTGATCCTTTTAAATGAGAAAAATAATATCACTTATAAAATGATAGGATAAAACTTAGCCAAAAATTAGATTTTTAAGGCATCTCTTTGTAACCAGTGAGATCCCTCATGCATTTTCTAATTGCCTCTTCTCTATTTAAATTCATGGTCCATAATGTTGTTTTGGTGATTTGTTCCATTTTCCCTTTCATAGTATCCATCTTATAGGCATTCATTGGTTTAAAGTGGGAGATGATGTTGATACTTATCATGAGACTTTGATTATAAAGTAATACAACCTGTCCATTCATGAGCTTTCAAACCTTTGAGTTATGATCGGCCCATGGCCACATCACCTTGAATCCATTGGTCCACGTTTTCACGACCTTGAATCCTTGAATAGAGTAGAGGCAAAGTACTAGTCTTTGATTGTGACATTTACTCTATTATCCCTAGGTAAATTTAGAGAAACATATTTCTCTCAAAGAGATGTTACATCAAATGATAGGGAATTTCCAAATTGCACATACATCACGGTACCAACATATTTGGTTTGAGGCCTATCCCTTAAATGCCTCCTTGTTCAACACACCATCTTGTAGGAATATCTACAAACACAATCACAAGTATTCCACAATTTTGTCCAGTGAAAACCCAAACATTTCATCCATGACAATCTCAAAATTGTTGGCTAGTTCTATTGGTAACTGCTTGAGTGACAAGAATGGAATAACAAGTGACCTAGCTAGGTAAAAAGTCAGTGATAAAGAAGTTTATTCATGGGATCTAGATAGAAAACAAATGGCATATATCCAAAATGATAAAGATGGTGCCAACCCCCAAGTCCATCCCCATTATTGTCGTTAGGACTAGAAATGATGAGCACCCCGATACCATATTTATTTGGCTTGTAAACCTTTGCTTCGAATGTTGCAACACTAAGGCTAGCAAGCTCCATCAATTGGTCCATGCATGCCATGTCACTATCCAACCATCACAATCAAACCTTGCCTACTAAGTGTCACCATGCCATGTTCCCACCTACTTACCATGTGTCATGTTGTGCTTTTTTCCATGTGCCATCATGTTGTGATAGGTTGAGTTTTCAATAGGAAGTGTGCAAGGTAAGTGGGGGAAAATGAAAGATATATAGTGGATGAAAAGATGACATATTAGGGTAATGCAAAGGTGGGTGGCTTCACATCTCTGCTTTCCATGTTGGAAAAGGATGTGGAGGTGTGGAGAGGGGAATGTAGAAAGAATAAGGGATGTATAGGGAGGGATAACGAGAGAAAGGTGGATGCAGAAGAATGTGATGTGGAGGATATATAAGGGATTTGGAGGAATAAAGAGGAACTAGGTGAAATAAAAATAAATGGGAATGTGGAGGGGTTAGGATGTGGAGAAAGGATTATGGAAGAATGTGAAAAATGATAAGTTATAAATGATGAGAGTGACCAAAATTCTAAGCATATAAAACCCCTTTTTGAACTCGACCACAAACTCATTTTCCATGGGTCCTTGGACAAAATTAGGGATATGTTGGGCACAAGACCTCTGATTTTAATTCCATATAATGATGGATATGTAAGACATGGCAATCAATTTCCAAAGACAATTTGTATAGTAGCTTTTGATGCGTTTCTCATGTACTTTATAAAGTAGAATATGAAACTTGGCATCCTAGTGGGAGTTTTTTTATTGTTGTGCTTTCACACTTCTTCAACTCTGAATAATATCATGTTAGTCCTAATATGAATAGTGACCTTAAAAAACCCATCTCAACCACTTTCTGCACTTGAATTAATCATTTGTCTTGAAAACACAATTTCACCTCAGGTGGTCGACGCCATGGGAAAAAACAAATTTTCATACTTTTGCAATTTTGAATTGGGTTATGTTAGCTCCAACATGATCAATGACCCCAATAAAAATGTGTTATCCACTTCCTACATTCAAATACATTATTTAGTGGATTTGCAAAATTTGGCCCGAGGTGGGCCCCATAGGTAAAGGGGCCAATTTTTGGTAGTGAGCCTTTTTAGGTGACAAAAACAACTCCTTTTGTGGGATGGATCTTGCTTGTGTGGTTCCAAGAACTAGACTCTAGTGTGAGTAAACCAATGCCTTAAAAATTGTACTTTGGAGTAAAAAATTTGCTTCTTCTTATATTTTGTGTTTTATGACAACATAATATAATCTTTTTGGAAATAATCCTAAAAATAAACTAAATGCTAGAAAGATTGAACA
>SNQJ01S0286191.1:0-10964 GCA_010110895.2 Picea sitchensis
AAAGAAAAACAACTAAGTTATAAAACAAAATCAAACTAAAACAAATTAAAACTATGAGCATATGGAAAACTTAAAAACATATGTAAATGGACCAATATCACCAATGTATAAGCTGATCTGATTGATGAAATCCAAAGACACAAAGAAGAAAGGGGACTTGGGTCCCTTCTTTCTCCAATGGAAGGCTCTTGAGGCCCTCAACAGTTTTCTCTCCTTACAATGAAAAGATGAACATGTGGGTGAAATAACTCCAAGCTTATTCACTCAAGAGAGGGGTGAATAGCTCTATGAAATGCAGCTTACAATTTTTCTTTCCAAAGAATGAGTTCTTAGCAATCTTAGCAGCATAACAATACAAAGAATTCCTTCAGAAAATGGTGGTTATTCATGGCTTTTTATAGCCTAGCATTGGGTCATTATGGAACCTCTTTTGAATGTGAAAAGGGGCTCTTTAGGGCACATTTAGGTCTTTGACGAGCCCACCATGAGGATTGAGCTCGGATTTGGTGTCAAATCGACTTGGGAGCTGATCCATTAGTGGTTGGGAGGCCAACCAATTTTAATAAATGCGTCGTTTAGCAGGCACGTGGGTTTTTTGCCCAACAACCGCACCTCGTGCGCGCAAGCACGCATTATACGTTGTTGTTACGTGTGCACGTGCGCGCGCCCATGTTCTATAAAGCGCCCTTCAATTTTTGATCATTTTGTATAGTTTTTGACCCTTTTGCAATGTTGTGGAATTAATCCTGCCATGAATGACTTCAGTTCTTTTTTTGACGATGCGGAGTTCTTGCCGCCATGTGCGGACGAAATTTCAGTGATAACAAGGATGCTCGAAGCCAGAATCATAGAACCCATGGAGGAATCAGAATGGATAAGCCCGATGGTAGTTCAGGAGAAAAACCAAGGTGGGATAAGAATATGCGTCGACTTGAGGAAGTTGAACGATGCATGCCTACATGACCCGTTCCCTACACCTTTCACATATGAAGTGTTGGAGAACGTAGGGGGACACGAAGTTTACTCATTCAGTGATGGATTCTCAGGCTACCACTAGATCAATATAGCATAGGAAGAAATATACAAGACCACATTTTCCACAGAATGGGGATCCTACTAGTACACAGTCATGTTGTTTGGACTAAAGAATGAACCAACAATAGTTTCCAGAGTAGTCATAGATGCATTTAAGGAATTTATACACCAATTTCTAGAGGTATAATTGGACGATTGGACAGTCTATAATATGTTGAAAGACCATGTATAGTTCTTGCGGCTAATGTTATAAATATGAAGGAAGTGTCAAATATCACTAAACATCAAGAAGTGCATCTTCAGAACACTATTTGGCATACTATTGGGTCATATAGTATGCAATCAAGGTTTACTAGTAGATCCTACAAAGATTGCAGTAATCATTAACCTGCCACCATGAAAAATAGTTCATCAACTAAGAGAAACATTGGGACACACAGGATACTACAAATTTTTTATAAAAGGGTATGCATAGATCACTGCGCCAATGGAGAAATTGTAAGGAAAGACACAAAGTTTCAATGGAATGAGGATTGTGAACACGGTCTGGATACACTGAAAGAAAACATGGTAACAACACCAATACTAGTATTTCGAGACTCGGAGAATACATTCCACGTACATGTAGATGCATCATCCATAGCACTTGGAGCTATTCTAGCGCAACGAGGCACAAGAGATTTGGATTATCCTATAGCATTTGTTAGCATAAAATTGTCAGAATCAGAGAAGAACTATAACACTGTAGAGAGGGAAGGCCTAGCTATAGTCTACACGTTGTAGAAGTTTAGACATTACTTACTGGGAAAATATTTTAATATGTTCACAGATCTTTCAACCATTAAGTACCTAGTCAACAAGCTAGTGTTGGGGGGGATAATTTGTCGATAGTTACTGTTGTTTCAAGAATTTGATTTTGAAGTAATAGTTAAGCCAGGGAAGTTGAATGAAGTACCTGGACACCTATCAAGTGTCACGAACGGAGAGGAACCTACAAGTTTAGAGGACAACTTTTCAGATGAACAATTATTTTCAGTCCAGATCACTGGTGAATACTTTGCAGACATCATCCAATATTTGAGTATGTGTATTGTGCCACGGGAATACAACACGGCGTAGAAGAAAAAAATAGTATTCTGGGATGTAGACTATCATTTTAGAGGACTTATACAAAATGGGCACAGATAGCATACTACGAAAATATGTGCTTGAACTTGAAAGACCAAGGATTTTAGTAGAATCCCATGAGGGAATAGAAGGATGATATTACGCTGGAAAATATACTGTGCAGAAGGTATTTCATACATGACTATGATTGCCAACCATTCATAGAGGCTCGAAATATTACTACCAAATATGCAATGTATGTCATAGTGTAGGCAAACCAAATAGAAAGGATGATATGCCCCTACGACCATAGGTAACTTTGTAGGTATTAGACAAATGGGAAATAGACTTTGTGGGACCAATTAAACCAACAACAAAGAGGACAATATCAAGGTACATTATCACTGCGAAAAAATACCTAACAATATGGGCAGAAGCAGCACCAGCCAAATATTGCAGTGCAGAGACAACAACACCCTTCCTATTTGAGCATGTGATCACTAAATTTGGTTGCCCAATAATTTTGATGGGTGACCAAGGAACTCACTTTATCAACAAAACTATTAAGGTGATGGCTGAGGAGTTTGAAGTTCACAATCAAAAGTGTACACCATACCATCCACAAGCAAATGGAACAATAGAAGCCTTAAAAAAAATCCTTGAGAATGCAATGATGAAGATCTGTACTGTCAACAAAGATTATTGGGACCTAAAAATACCAGCAGTATTGTGGGCATATAGGACCACATGAAAAAATTTGTTAGGACACATGACATTTAGAATGGTATATGGACAAGAAGCAGTGGTTCCATTAGAATGTTTGGTACCCATTTTGCGTGTAGTAGTGATTACGAACATGACAGAATGAGGCGCAATACAGGACATGATGAATCAACTGATGATCATGGAGGAAGATAGAATCCTAGTAGGATTCAACCAAGAAGTTCAGAAAGAAAGGGACAAATCTTGGCATGAAATACATATCAAGAGGAAAAATTTCAAGGTAGGATACTTAGTGTTGATGTATGATAGTAAATACATTCAACACATGAGAAAACTAAGAATGCACTAGTTAGGACTAGACAATGTACACATTGTCACATATGGAGGAGTTTTATAATTGAAGGACTTAGGAGGTGCAAAACTCAGAGGTATGATCAATGGGAGTCGACTGAAGCTATACAAGGACAATTGACGACCTACAACTTCAAAGACACCACACAGTAAAAAAAAAAACAAAGGCATAACAAAGGAATAATATCAGAAGGTAGTACATGATATCATAAGGTAATAACAAAGGAATAATACACCGAATATAGAAGGCACACACACCGAAATAAGAAGGAGCATGCATGCTCGACATTACGAGTCTGATGGGGACAAGGCCAATGGTCAGTTCAAATAAAAAAAAGAGGGAAAGGAGGATATGGAAAAAGAAGCGCTAAGTGACAGAGGCTAGGAGAATTGAATGTCAGAAACAAATGATAGGATGTCGCATTAATCATGCTAACTGGAGACGATGATGGAAATTAATGGCAAGTACAAAGGAACCAATAGTTCATTGAATCCATGATCACAGTAATGTCTTCAAAAATCTTCACACGACGCCAATACAAAGCAAGGATGTGGGAGTGGAAAGGTTATTGGAAAATTGCAAAAGCTACAAAACAAGAGAGCATATGAAGTAGAGAGTGAAGTTTACAAAGGTTGCAAAGGTTACTGAGCTCGGTGAATGACAAGTTTTTACCACCATGGCACCACCCAAACAAGGAAAATTGAGCCAAACATCTAGACAACCTAAAGTTAGGACCAGAGAAAAAACACAATCGCAGGAAAGAAAACAACCACCATCTCAGCCGCCAGAAGTTGTCAATGTGGACGAAATCCCATCGTCAGATAAAACACTAGGAAGGCCCACACACATTGAGGAAGAAAACCAATAGACAACACCTGTGGGCATTGGCATCTATATGCCCAAAGAGGGGCAAGTCCGATAGGATGAAGATGCATTAAACCACGTGAAACCAGAAAACCCTATAGAAGCCTTGAGAGGAAATGGAACGGATCCAAACCAGGAATAAATTGTCATGCCAGAAGAATCATAGAAAACCGTGTTAGAACAACCAAATGAGAAAGAAGTGGAGGATGTCACTAGACGACCAGAGTAGGTTTTCAAAGAACAAACAATGGAGGTTGGAACCTTGATTCATCCACCACAGTGAAAGGAAAATAAAAAGGTACCTAGGTCACTGCGTAGACAACCCACCACATCAATTGTTTTGTCACACATAGTAGAAGGGTTATGTATAAAAGAAGATTTTTTAGGATATGTAGAGAAATTGAGGTACTCGAACCATGATGTAATGACCATGGACAAGTTCATGGAGTTCGCTAAACAAGTCTACCTACAGACTATGGGTACATATCCCTTTGGGGAACCAATTCATCAACCAGTCCAGTGGGTAGCGAGACTGGCCAAAACTGGGATTTTAGGTATGTTGAACCTACCACACTTTGGAAGAGGGAAATATGCAAACAACTACGTCAAGTAGTTGATGTCCGTCACACATGGCGAAGATCTGTGGCTAGAAAAACTCGTCTCAAAAGAGGTAGAGCTCATCCCACACATCATAGGGCTACCATCATGGGGCATGGATCCCGCACAATTCCTCAAGGACCAAAAAAAGGAGAAATCACTGACTGAGGAGATGAAGAAGAAATATGGCACCGACAGGGGGTCACGTAGAATCATTATCAAGTGGATTAGTGACATCGCGATAAGAATGGACACAAAAATTATGGCATGCAAGATGATAAAAAGGTGTCACAAGGAGGAAGTCCCGGTCGGGGTCGTCATAGTTGCAACACAATTTTTCAAGGGCACCAGACTTAGTTGGGCCCCTTATTTGTTGAATTTTTTTCTAGACGACTACAAGGATGTGCAGTATATGGGAACATAATTTCATTATTCATGGTTGATCATTTTGATATCCATTATGGGATGGAAGGAGACGAAGTATGCATTCTTCTCTAGTATACCCAAAACCTACCATGGAGTGCAATACTTATCTATTGGAGCCACTTCAGATGCCAATAATAGAAGAATTAATGTGGCTATATTCGAAGGTTATCTCCATGAACTACATGACACTATCACCAACAATTGGAGGATAACACCAGAAGTTGTTGCATGCTATCAGGGCATAGCCAAATTCAAAGCTACCAGACATGCGATGTGGATCCAGGTGCGGAAGGACACTAACCAAAAATGGCTACAACTGCGCTACTACATAACAGAGGGGTACATATAAATGGCCATTAAGGATTGGGACGAAGAATGGAGGATTCCAGTTCTACCTTGAGAAATATCCACAGAAAGAGAGGAGGAGGATGCAATATAGGAACATACACATGCTAAGGAGGTAGGGCAGGAATAGACACAGGCCGAGAAAGTAACAGTTCCAAAGAAACAAAGGACATGTTAGAACAAGCCGCAATAGAAGAAACTTGGGACATCCAAGACAAGAGTCTAGACAAGGAAGAAGAACAACACACAGGTGGCACAAGTACAATAGAAATAGGGCGAGGCAGCACAAGGGACTACCCTAATTCCTACTCCACAAGATCTAGGCTAGCCTATGTGGCTAGCCACCTAGATGGGGGGTGCACGCAAGAAGATGAAGGCACATAAAACACTTCTAGAATACAAGATCACGGAGGATGATGCATAAATGGTGGCCCAAGTGGTACAGGATTTCACATTCGAGGATTTTGAGAATGTTGCATGCCAAAGGGATAGAATTGAAGAAGAGATGGCATATATGCGAAAACTCCTCGGGCAGATTGGTGAAGCATAGGCAATCGACAACAGCGTAGTATCACAGGTAGGAGGATAATCTAGAGCAAGTGACCGGGACACAGTCCAGACGATAGCACAACTGAGTTCAATGGTTCACATAACACCCAACATGTTGTTCATAGACGAAATTGTGGGGTAGACACCCCTAGATGACTTTGCTCAACTATAGTTGGTATTTTTGCGGATACCAGCCAAGGTCCTGTATAAACTGCAAGTCAGTGTCACAAAGGAAGTATAGTCTCGTGCACGCACAAACAAAACAATGTTGTAGTAGGAAAAGGAGAATCAGGATGAGATGGAATTGTTATTCGAGAAGGCTAAGCTCGAGACCAAATAATAAAAGGAATGCATGAAGGGACTGGAGCAAAAAGTGGCTCCATCCTACGAGAATATCCCAAAGAATGCGCAGACAAACGAACTCACATAAACAAAAAAGATTGATCAGATTGTGCAAAAAATAGATCAATATCAGTAGGAGATCGGGAATATCCAGGAGAAGCTCAAACGTACCACTCCACCAGCAGTGAAGGAGAGAAGGAAACAAGAGGCAACTTAATAGATACATGATATAGAACGACAAGTCCACGCAGTGGATGACTTGCTTGAGAAAGCATCGAAGCTCTGGAAAAAGATGGAAGACGATCAACCAATCCAAAAGTGGGACTAATAAGGAGAAAGGATAAGTGCGCCTATTCAATACCTCAAGTAGAGGAAGAAGACAATTTCAATCATGGAGCAAGTCAAAGGGGTGCAAGACATGAAGAAACTATAGGCATAACTCATAACTGCGTAGACATAGAAAAAGGAGCGTTGAGATCAAATGGAACCACTCCAAGAGAGGGCAACAAAGGTCATTGCAGAGGAAGTAGAAGCCAAAACATACATGTCACAAGCCTAGGAAGAATGTGCGAGGATGTTCAATGACAAGATTGCAATGCATGTATTGGACACACTCAAGGAGAAGACCACGCAGGCCCAAACACAAGTTACAAATCTTAGGGAGAAGTTCCAAGAGATCACCAGGGAGATCGATGAAGCACACAGGGGTTAGGTGGCTTGGGACGAGCCACATGTTAGTGTTGGGGGGCTATTGGAAGCAGTCCAAAGCATAAAGAAAGGGTATTTTGGGAAAGAGAGGCATGTATGAGGAAAGCGATCGCTGGAAGGAAGAGGAGAATGTTTGCATGCATGGAAGGCCTAACGACATTATGGTTAGGGTATTTGTAATACATTGTAATAGTTGATGAGCCAAAAATGTATATATAAAGATACCTAGGAGGTCGAGAGAGATTCGTCCATGATAGAGAGATATATAGAAGGTAGTAGTTGTAATCTGAAGAGACAACAAAAGAGACAAGTCATGTTCATAACTGGTTGTAATGCTTTTGTCATACGACCCAATTTTTTAAGATGTTGAGATATAGAGAGTCAGGAGGGTATATTTAGAGGGTTAGATCACAGGGTAAGGATCCTGGTGTAATCTAGTCTGCCTCATAATAGATCTCGACCTAGGAGAAGTTGTAAAGCATGCAAGCGTTGTAGTTTTGGAACTACAATAATATAAGAGCTTGAGAGCCAAATATTTGTGGACATAGTCTACGGGGGTGAACCACGATAAAACATTTGTTATGTGATTTTGCATCTCTTTTATTGTTTATGAGTATATGTTAGCATGATGAATGAATGAGATTATTACATTACATGCATAACTGGGAACGACAATATACTTCTATATTAAGTTAAATAGAACTCTCAGTGCATACTTCATCGATCTCCACTCAATCCTGGACTGCAAACACCTAAGTATTGTAGTCACCCATTAATACTATCTCGGGTGATACTGCATAGTGAACTCTGTGCACTACATTGCCTTATAGTTACCAGGAGGGACGATAGTTTTAGAGGTTTTGTTGGAACCCCAAAAGACTTGAACCCTTGGCCAATCACGTTAAAGGTATAAAATCAGATAGTAAACGAGCAAGAACCACTCGATCATATTAGCCAAAAAAAATTACAGATGATATTGTAAGAACTTTTTGATAAATAACGAATATGGATTTATTCAAATTTGAAAGCGATTTTCCTAAATTTTTTCGTGATTTTTATTTTTAAAGGTAAAAACGAAAAGATTACAAAATTCAAAAAAGTTTAAAATTCTAAGGTGTTCTAAAATAAGCTCCATATGGGGATTGTGGCTCTCTGTGAGGTGTTAAAGAACAATGGACCAGGTGCCTTTATTGGGTAAATGGAGTCATTATTGTTTTTATTTTTCTGAAAAATATTTTTTTGTTTTATTAAGAATTAATCATACATATTTGAAACTAACAAAATCTAAAAAATGTTTAAAGAACACTTAATGATTGATATCAAGCCAAGATAATAATTGTTTTATTTTCTTGAAATTTATTTTAGATTTGTTTAATATAATCAAAGTAATTTTAACAAAAATATCAAACTTCGAACAAATTTGTTCGCTTCAAGGTTATACAGATGTAAAACATTTTTTTTAGGGAATCACATTTGGTCCAAGATAGAAATATCATCAGAAGGAGAACTAGAAAACAAAGTATTCAATATAGATGTGTATGACAACCTTACATATATCATAGATACTGCTTCACTACCAAGGATCCTATTTAGTACCCTTGTGAAGTTATCTACTTTTCCCATTGAACTTCCTTTCACCACTTCCATAAACGAATTTTAATTTACTTGAGATGAGGGCAATCAATTTATGAATTTTCTTTCATCATCTCTTTCGGAAAAGATGGGGGCAGTAAAATTTTGAATTTACTTTGACCATCTGTCTTTTATTTAATATTTTGAAGTTGGGGCAATCAATTTGTATATAACATACAAGGGACGATATATGTTTAACATCTTTAATGAAAAAGATGGTATGTCTACATTTTTTTAGGAGACTCTGAGATTAGATTTCTTCCGATTTTAAATATACCTTCACCTATAGGTTAGTTTTGGGAAATTTATTCATTTCAGGGATAAACCTTGAGCAAATTGTTCAACTTCTAAAATCTGATATCAGAGTTAAAATTATCAGGATTATCATAGACATACTTTTTCAATTAAAATAAAAGAAATGTAAAAAATTTCGCCCAATCTTGTTTTGAAAATATGATTTTAAGTTTTTTGCGTCACGATAAGTCTTCTTATTTCTATGTAGATTAATAAGATAAGAAATGAGAAAGAAAATCTAGGGTGGAAAGAACTAGGAAAAAGGAAGAAATGAACATATAAAAAATTCAGATGATTTGAATCAGAAGTTTTTTATTTCCACATGAGTTTGTATATTAGATACAAGTTCTTAATAAGCTTTGTCCCCTGATTATTTTTAATTACTCTGAATTCTTTCAATTTTATTTTAGTTTTTATATTTTTCAACATTTCTAGTATTTTTGGTTAGATGATAATGTTATTATGAGAAACATTTCGTTCATATTTATTTCAATCAAATTTTAAAATTTTATTCATACCATAATGAAGAAAAGGAACTCATAGCTTTTTTTTTTTAATGTTTGAACAAGGAATGTCATTCATTTATCACCTAATTTTGAAGTATCCGTAACAGGGAAAGATGAGTGTTATGTCTTTCTACCGCATCACCTTATGTTCTGCAAGATTGATTATGCTAGAGAAATAAAATATTAGACGTTAGGTGATCCTATAAAAATATTATTAAGGATGATTTTCATTTCAATAGTCATTAATTATATTTAATATATTTTTTTTGCTAGCTTGATTGGCTACTTAATGAATTTATTTTGCAAAGTTAAATGAGATTCCTTTCTTGTTTTTCTTGAAATAGGGTCAAAGAATCAACAATCTTACCTGGAAATATTTACATAAATTACACTAATTACTCAAATGATTTACAAGAATGGAAAATGAAAAGGTAAAATAAAAATATCCAATGTCAATCCAATTCGATATATACAATGGAAACCTAAAAAGTAACTACAACATAAAATGTTTTAAGAAATGCCCATTAATAGGGGCCTCAAGAATTTATTCGTTAAGATTTTTGAGAGAGAATTAATTTCTCCCTTCAGCAGCTGCATTTTTTTAAGGTTTGAACCAAAGATGATCAAATTTTCTATGTTTTCCTGAATATTCTTTTCTAGCTTCCCATTTTAAGACTAAGTCATTGGGAAGAAACTCTCTGTCTTTAGCTTTTTTATCAAAAATGGCTTTCATGTTATCCTGGTATTTTTGGAGCTTGTCATCCACTTATCCTCTATTTTGTTGTACTTCAATGATTTGATTTCTTCTTCTTGTAAGATCATTTGGTTCTTCATTCATATCCTACCAAAGTTTTATCACAGGAAGCATGAGATTAATAGGAAGAATAACATATGTACCATAAACTAATTGGAAAAGAGACATACCTATGGATTTCTTGGTGCCCATAAGGCATATTTTAAATGTATATGCTAACATTTTTTTATTTTCTGTCAAACCATTCTTGATTATAGTCATCAGACTCTTGTTAGATGATTCTTGTAGCCCATTTCCCTATGGATAGTAAGTTGTAGAATGAGCTAGAATAATATTATATTTTTTTAAAAATTTGATCATTGCAATAAATTTAAGAGCATGCACATTATTAGTGAGTATTTTCATATTACAACCAAATCTTGCTAGGATGTTCTCTTCCAAAACATTTATTACTAATGAATATGTAGCATTCTGAGTTGGAATATACTCAACCCATTTTGTAAAATAATAAGTAGCAGTCAAAATCCATCTATATTGAGCACTTGATTTTAGATGAATTTCTCCGATAAAATCTAAGCGCCATTGTTGGAAAGGAGCTTAAGATTTAACTGGAATTAAAGGTAAGAGGGGAATATTTTTCTTACCATCAAACAATTGGCACGATTTGCAATCTTTGGCCCTTGAGTTTACATCAGTGAATCATTTGGGCCAATAATATCCTTCCCTTAAA
>SNQJ01S0286192.1:0-10964 GCA_010110895.2 Picea sitchensis
CAAATGATTCATGGTAAAAAGGTAAATAAAGCAAATGAAGACTAATAATTGTAAATACTAATGAGAATATAATAATGAAAATATAATATTGTACAGTTTAAGATGGCCTATTTAATCTACATTTTATACATCATTTTGGTGTTCATGATCTTAAAATTAATTTTTTATTTTTATTTTATATAAAGTTTACAAAAAAAAATAGTTAATAAAGTTTTTTTCCAATTCTATGATAGAATTACATATTATATTCTCTTTATAACATATTGCATGCAATATGTAATAACATATTGCATGCAATATGTTATAACATATTGCATGCAATATGTTATAACATATTGTATTCTTTCCAAAGAGATTTTTTGTTATAGGCTTTTTAATCCAAATCACATTGATAAAATTACATATTATATTATCTCCAAAAAGCTTTTAATCCAAATCACATTAAAATGGTCTATTTAATCTACATCTTATACATCATTTTGGTGTTCATGATCTTAAAATTAATTTTTTATTTTTATTTTATATAAAGTTTACAAAAAAAAATAGTTAGTAAAGTTTTTTTTCAATTCTATGATAGAATTACATATTATATTCTCTTTATAACATGTTGTATGCAATATGTAATAACATATTGCATGCAATATGTTATAACATATTGCATGCAATATGTAATAACATATTACATATTGCATGCAATATGTAATAAAATATTACATATTGCATGCAATATGTTATAACATATTGCATGTTATTACATATTGTATTCTCTCCAAAGAGATTCTTTGTTATAGGCTTTTTAATCCAAATCACATTGATAAAATTATATATTATATTATCTTCAAAAAGCTTTTAATCTAAATCACATTGAGAATAGGTTGTCACTAAATGCTATGCATAGCTTTTTATGAAGCCATGAGTATTAGGTTTTGAATCATTGTTGGAGTCATTAGTATAAGTTTCAATTTGAGTAATATTATCTATTTTAATTTGGAATGTTGGAGTCTTACATTTTTTTTATAGGAATTGGTAATGTTTTGGGTAAGTGTATTACCTTAAGTTTATAAATAAACAAAATATTACACACAATTTGTGTTCACCTTTGCATTTGTGTGTATTTAAGTAAAGTACTTTTTGATAAAATTATATTATTTGATGGGGGAATTATAGTTTAGACACAAACATTGAATTATGAAAACATTGTTTTCTAGCTTGTAGAGTTTGTTTTGAATATAGGAATGTAGTGATTTTGTGTTTGAAGGTGGACTGTCATTTGGATAAATGCATACAATATGTTATTACATATTATTCTCTCAAAGAGATTTTTTGTTATAGGCTTTTTAATCCAAATCACATTGATAAAATTACATATTATGTTATTTCCAAAAAGCTTTTAATCCAAATCACATTGAGAATAGGTTGTCACTAAATGCTATGCATAGCTTTTTATGAAGCCATGAGTATTAGGTTTTGAATCATTGTTGGAGTCATTAGTATAAGTTTCAATTTGAGTAATATTATCTATTTTAATTTGGAATGTTGGAGTCTTACATTTTTTTTATAGGAATTGGTAATGTTTTGGGTAAGTGTATTACCTTAAGTTTGTAAATAAACAAAATATTACACACAATTTGTGTTCACCTTTGCATTTGTGTGTATTTAAGTAAAGTACTTTTTGATAAAATTATATTATTTGATGGGGGAATTATAGTTTAGACACAAACATTGAATTATGAATACATTGTTTTCTAGCTTGTAGAGTTTGTTTTGAATATATAGAGATGTGATTTAGGTGTTTGAGGTGGAGGTCATTTGGATGATAGAAATGTGCATGCAATATGTTATTACATATTGTATTCTCTCCAAAGAGATACTTTGTTATAGGCTTTTTAATCCAAATCACATTGATAAAATTACATATTATATTATCTCCAAAAAGCTTTTAATAATCCAAACATTGAGAATAGGTTATCACTAAATGCTATGAATATCTTTTCATGAAGCCATGCGTATTAGGTTTTGAATCAATTTTGGAGTCATTAGTATAAGTTTCAATTTGAGTAATATTATCTATTTTAATTTAGATATTTGGAGTCTTACATTTTTTATAGGAATTGGTAATGTTTTGGGTAAGTGTATTACCTTAAGTTTATAAATAAACAAAATATTACAAACAATTTGTGTTCACCTTTGCATTTGTGTGTATTTAAGTAAAGTACTTTTTGATAAAATTATATTATTTGATGGGGGAATTATAGTTTAGACACAAACATTGAATTATGAATACATTGTTTTCTAGCTTGTAGAGTTTGTTTTGAATATGGGAATGTAGTGATTTTGTGTTTGAAGGTGGAGGATCATTTGGATAGAAAGTGAAGAGTGCCCACTAGTGAAAGGACGCAATATCAAATTGTGATTGGATGGAACCAAAAATTGCTTCAAGTATATATTAAGCATGGAGCTTCAAGCAAGATCCTTGCCAAACCCTCTAAGAAGGGTGATATAGATATGGATATTATTCTCTGGATGGGGTGTCCATTTGTCACCATGATAACATGGTTGGACCAAGATCCTCAATACACATCCCCATATCCTTGGGAGCCTCATCTACCCCGCATGTCGTCACATGTGAACCTGCATCTGTCACTTGCTCCTATTCAATGCAACAGGCAACCGTCCCTTCGCAAGTTCACAAGGCTAACAATTTTGATGGAAAGGAGTGTCATGAGGCTGGGATCAACAAGCAATGCAGCTTGCACGATGGGAATGACAATGCGCCTATACTCACGCAGGGTGATGGCATCTAATTTGATCATGGTAGTGAGTGATCTAGTGTTGAGGACAAGTCCTTGCTCGAGACTCTGGATTTGGATTGAATCTTCCATGATTGTTTCATTTATGGAAAGTCGAGGGAAGGGTTGTGAGGTACACCTGCAAGGTAATGATGTATCGGCTTTGGAAATTATAAATGGCTGCATCCTGACTACAAACATGGCTTTTCTTAAGTATGTTTGGAACAATCATGAATTCTCCATCTCTTTGTTCGATTTCCTGGTAGATTTCTTTCTCTCAGTTATGGCACCTCGTGGGCGTCAACCTCGAACCTCTGGTGAAGGGTCATCTAGAGTGGTCAAGGAGACAATGAATGTGGTGGAGTATTATGAGCATTTCGTGCTAGTGGAGGATAAGGATACAATGCCTGCATTGGAAATTGAAATCCACCTGGTAAGAGAATTCAATGAAAATGATGAAGTATAATAACAATTTTATCAAATGTTGGAGTTGTATTGGCACACGAAGATGATGGTATCCTTGGGCATGCTACCAAAGGATGAAGATTTTCGCCAACTCAAGAGTCGCATGGAAATGTTGGAAACACAAAACACCTATCTGTTGGAGGTGGTGAAGTGGCTTGCACGCAAACATGGGGGTGTCTTCCATATCCCACAGGAGTCTTGGTCAAGGGAGAATCTTATGTTTTTATTGATCGCGCAAAGGGTCTCGAACCCTAGGTTCCTCATGTTGTGTAGAAATATGATTTTACATGGTGTTCTTTCTGTTATATCTAGTTTTTGTTTTTGTTTTAGAACAATCAAAATTCATTACAAACTCCTTGATATTGATCTCTCTCTAAGGTTCAGACATAATTGGCTCTATCTAGCCTGGTTTCCCCAGGCGGGCCTATTTTTTTTTGTTTTCTTGGGTTTTATCTTGAGAGTTGTCACGGTCTCCCTATGAATGAACTAAGTTCTAACTTCTAACTTTATGGTCTGTATATATATTAATATAGAGTTCTTACTTGCAAAATTAAAGAGATATAGATATGGATATTATTATGACTTAAGAGATCCCTCAATGACTAGTTTCCTCACTCATTTGCACCTTTGGAAAATCGAAGAGGGGGCATGCATCAAATAGCTCAAATCAAGAAAGGAAACCAATCCCTCTAACCTCAATGATGATGCAACATCATTAATGGTGTTAGAATTGGTGATTAGTGGCTTTCTAGGCACCGATATTCCACCACGAGGGTTCAAGTCTCACCATTGACACATTTGTGATTTTGTTGTTGTTTGTGGATGTGTCGATGCATATAATAGTTGTTGAGCCTAGGTGCAAGTCACCCATATCTTTGATGCAATAGTTAACCTCCATTTGCAACGTCTTAGATGAATGAATTCAATTTAAATGATGTTGGTTACACTCTCTTTCAAATAAGATAAAGTGCATTAGTCATATCACAATAACAAAAAACTGATGTAAAAAAAATGGTGTTAGAATCTCCTTCTATGCCCAATTATTCTGTGAATTGGACTTATATAAGTAGGGCAAGAAAGACAAATTGGACTTATATAAGTAGGGCAAGAAAGACATAGTGAAACAACTTGAAATACCCCAATGAAGAGATTTAGCAATTGGATTGCCCTTTACAAACATGGTAAAGCAACCAAGTCAACATGTGACCTATCACCTTTACAAACATGGTAAAGTAACCAAGTCAGCATGTGACCTATCGTATATAAACTTTGTCGTTAGCTTGTAAAACATAAATGAAAGGTAAAAAATTAAGACCAAATCCAAATCCAAATCCATACTCTAAACTTTAAATATTAAAATATAAATTTAAAGTGATGGAATGAAACATAAATGAAGGGTCAAAATTGTATACTGAATCCAAATCCATACTCCAAACTTTAAATATTAAAATAATTGAAAAAGTTCAAGTGATGCAATGGAACATAAATTAAGGGTCAAAAACGTATACTGAATCCAAATCCATACTCTAAACTTTAAATATTAAAATAATTAAAATAATCGAAATAATGTGTAGATTACTTATACTAATAATGTAACTAGTTAATAAAAAAATAAAATAATAAAAAATATTTTTTTAATTATAAATTATAGTTTTTATCATAGTTGCACGAGAACCATTTCTAAACTTTAAATATTAAAATAATTAAAATAATCGAAATAATTTGTAGATTACTTCTACTAATATTATAACTAGTTAATAAAAAAATAAAATAATAAAAAATATTTTTTTAATTATAAATTATAGTTTTTATCATAGTTGCACCAGAACCATTTCAAGGTTTTTGGAAGTGTGAGAATGGATATCACACCTCTCTAATTAATTGAAAATATTTTTAGAAATTTGAATTTATTTTTAATTTTAATATCAAGAAAATGAGAATTTATACAATTTTGGATATTATTAAATTAAAATACAAATATTTTTATTATTACAAACATTTTATTTATTACAAATATTTTTATTATTTGAATGAACATGTTCCCACGTTTTGAAAACTCAAAACTCAAAAATATAATATAGATATTCTTATATCCAAGTTCCTCGTTCCCACCTGCTCTAAACTCACTTGTGAAACATAAGTACTCTAGTATTCATGTTCCCAATGTTCTCACTCATAGATGCTGAAAACTCAGCCATGCAACATAGGTACCGAGTCTCTCGTATCCACATTTCCAAGTTCAAAACTCACTCACTCGTACAACATAAGTTTTATCATTTTATCATATTATAAATTATTATGATAAATTATTCATTATTTAGTTAATAATTATTAGTAAATACAAAAATATTTATGTTTTAAAAAATAATTAAATTAAATTAAATTAAAACATTTAAATAAAGAAAAAAAAAATTTGAAAAATTTAACCATTTGACCATAATCACTAATTGATAAGGCATTTAACAACTTTTACTTTGCAAATAAAATTGACAATTGACAACATAAGATGATTTGACCACTTTATCACCAAATCAATCACTCATTTTCTTGTAAAAGCATCCAAACATATATTCTTTAATGCAACATATCTTCAAGTAAAAGCATTTTTTTTTTTCTTTGAGACAAAGATGTGGGAACCTCATAAATCATCTTCCGACATAAGCACGTCAGAGAGAGATATACTTTTCAAATGTTGAAACACCAACCTTTTATTATTAATAATTTAAATAAACCCTCCAAAAGGACGGGAGGTTGTGGGGCACCAATCCTCTTTTGGTGGCATGGAACAAGTTCAATTAAGTATATAGGTAAGCCAAATCAGAGATCCCACTCAACAATAGTGTAACAAATAGTTTTTCTATGTAGGGAAACGGAAAGACACTGACGTTCCAACATTTTCAAAATATCTTATATATAATCAAATTTAAATATTTATTTTTTTAATATTAAAATATTAAAATTGTTATTTTATTAAATTTATTAATATTTTAAAATTTAATTTAACATGTTATTTATTTATAATGAAAATAACATATTAATAAATAATGTACATAAATATATATGATGATGAGGAGGATGATGATTAACATTCATTGAGACTGAATTGGTCTATAAGATCTTAAAAGGGTAAGAGATTACTTGCAATTCTTTATAATTTTGTTTTTGTGCTCGAAAAGCATTAAGAGAAGCTTTCCAAGATCAACATAGTTTTGTTGAGTTAAAATGTTAGGAAGGTTGGTAGTGTGACAAATATTTTAAAATTGAGATCTAATTTGGGTATAGGTTGGACAATCTAAGAGAAAGTGTTTTTCATATTCAACCTTCTTAGTGTCATAAAGGTGACACACTCTTTAATCCCATGGCATTTTAGGAATTGACCAACGCCCAGTTTCATTATGGAGATCATGAGAAATTTTTCTTAGCTTAGCAATGTTTTTTTCTTCTTTACACTTGTCAAAACAGAGAGATAGTTTTGATTTCTAGATTAGGGTTGATTACATCCTTATAAACCCTTAATTTTCTTTTTTCCTCTAACTCTTTATCACACCACATTTTCTCCTTAAATTTTGATTTGATGATATTTTTAATAGTATCCATATTCTTCAAAATGGTGTCTTCCATGATTCCTCAATAGCTTAGCCAAGATTGGGCATCTTTATGCCATCCTCACTTGAGTCGATGGTGGTTACCACTGGATTTTGAAGCAATTTTAGGAAGCCTCTTGTCTTCCATGTTGTTTAACTTGTTCATATACATTAGGTAACTAGTCACATTCGTGTTCTCAATGGGGGAAAGACTTTCCTCTAAGAGGAGGATTGGATAGGGCATATTTCCTTTAATTTTGAAATTATAGGTTATAAAATTCTTTTGTATTTGCTCCATCTTTCTCCAGGATTCATGAGAGATACTACATCCCCAGACTTCACATCCATAAAGAATAGCAGGTATAACAAGAGTCTCAAATAGGAGTTTCTTCTTATCTCATATCCAAAGATCGATTGCTTTACAATTGTTTTCAAGCCCATAATAAGCTTTCCATCCCCCAATAATCCTTTTCTCAATGCTATAATTCTAGTTGATTTTTTGGTGAATATCGATTCCAAGATATTTGTATGAAATCACTTCCTCCAAGTTGTTGTTGTCATATATGAAGCTATCATAAGTGATCTTACTGGATTTAATGATCATGACCTTAGTCTTGTCACTATTAATAGTCATACCCATATTGGAGCAAAAATCATTGAGGATTCTTAGTTGGTTTCCAAGATCGTGGGGACTCATCGCCATAAGAACAATATCATCGGCATAAAGAATAAGATTGATGACTATACCAATGACAGCAGGGCCAACACAACCTGCTTCTTCCAAACAATCTTCTAACTTGTCAATGTATATGCCAAAAAGGGTAGGGGGAAAGGGACAACCTTGTTTGACTCCAATATTGCAGTTAATTTATTTCGACCAGCCCTTAGTGTTCTTAAACTTGGCAATAACGTTCTCATATAGACTTGTTGTAGCATCCCTCAACTCAAAAGGCATGTTTATCTCTTCCAACCTATTCCAAAGGTTTTTCTTGGGAACTGTGTCAAAATCTTTTTTAAAGTCGACAAAACAACAACAAAAAATTGGTTTTAGTATTACGAAACTCCTCTGCAATGAATGATATCTCCTAAACCTGGCCTAGCCTTTAGCTCTTTTATCGTGAATTTCTAGTAAAAAACTAATCTTCTTTTCCAAAATAATTCCATGAAACTTAGATAAAATCAAGCTAATCATAATGATCCTATAATTAAAATTAAAAGATCATATTATATTTTCATAAAACATGTAAATAAATATATATTATATTTTCATTTTCATAAATCTATGAGAAAAAATATTTTTAAAATAAATTGTTTTTTTTAATCTTATATTTAAGATTAAATGTTTAATGGTCATTCTTTATCAACTCTTCTTAGATGAAAAGAGTGTATTTTAAAAATAGTTGTATAAAATACAAGTCATTAAAAAAAATTATATTTCAATAAAAGTTTTTAGTGAAGTGGGCACCTTTTTCTTTGAAAAATTACTATAATGAAGAGATTATATTTCAAGTTTTTCTTTTTCAAAATAATGTGGGAATTGCACTTGGTTTTAGGTACAATAAAACATATATTCATAAAGGTTAAATATGTCTCTTAGTGTTATACAACAATTTTATATACGCATAGAGAAAGAGAAGGTGTGGTTTATGTAACTAGGGTTTCGCCCTAGTTGTTTGTGACAATGATCATGGTTACAAATGAGCTCTTCTTGATATCTTGAAGCCCCTCTTATTATCACACTAGTTTCATCCATTTGTGATAATTAAGTGATTTTGACAATGCCACATTCTAAATGAGGATGAGTATTACCTGATCTAATATAATTAATAGCATGGAATATAGATTAATTGCATACCTTGTATAATAGTCAAACTTTAGGTTGATCATCAAAGGGTTGTGCAGTGTCACTTTTATTAGTCACATGATTCGTGCGAGATATATCTAAATACATGTGTGATACCTGAAGCACTGTGATTTGCACTCATTTGTGGCTCATTAATGCTATAGGTTGCCTAAAATAGTTAGTAGTTGAGCATAAGATTGGATAAGTGATCATTGTTCAATAATATTTGGGTATTTGGCCTTTATTATGTTAAGTTGAGTACATGGGAGCCCATGCTTGAAGCTTGGCATTCTCACTTATATTAGTTCCTCATCCATCTCAATTCTAGCCTATAAATACAAGCCTTTACCATTCATTCTTAAGATCTTTTTTTGTTATGGTTATGATGTTAATATTTTTCCAAGATTGAAGACTCATCAAGCTTCCACTCACAAATCTTGGCCTTCCCTTGGTCTCATGTTGTCCATAATCCGCTCCAAAAATTTTCTAGCATAAGAGGAAGCATTGTTGGAATTGTTACTTCAACACATGGATGATTCTAAACTAGCCCCTTCTCCCTTTCAGTTTGGAGTCAAACTTGTTTCCACCTGTACTACTCCCGAAGTTGATGCCACTTTGTACTGTAAGTTATTTGGTAGCTTCTTATATTTGAATCATACTTGTCCTAATATTTCCTTTGTTGTTGGTCTTATTGTTTGGTATATGAAAACACCCCATGAAAGCCATTGGAAAATATCTAAAAAGGTACTTGGGAAACCCAACAAACATCCACATGAATCCCAAGGAAGGCACACTCCCTTAGCCAGTTGGATTCTTGGAAGGTGCACTCTCTCAGCTTATTGGAGGAGAAGAACAGTTGGGTGCAAGTCTCAATGAAGTAGTTGATCATTTATAGATAATTGGTTGTTAGAATCTAGTTGTAGCTTAACCTATTCAAGCCATCATGTAATAACATGCATCTATATAAGACTGACCCATATTATAAATAAAGTGATGGTATTTTTTCTCTCAGTTTTGGTGATAGTATTCATGTTTTCATGTTCTCATCAATTTCTTGAGTATTGATATTGCAGATCAAATGGTATCATAGCATCGGGTTGAGATGCTTCTACTCCAGTGAGTTTTAGACAGATAATTTCTTTATGGGTTGCTAGTATCTGCACTCACCCAATATTAAGATCCATAGGTGCAGTAAGGGTGGCTCCACCCTCCATATCTCAAGAAGTTTGCTAGGGTTTGTTCCAGACCTCCACTACCTAGTCCTTTGTGGTGATTTATAGCTTCAAAGGTGCGCTTGGGGCTCAACTCGCCCTCCATCTCTTCCAATGCATTGCACTAGGTTTTCTCTCACCCTCCACTGCTCAGTGATTTGGTTGTGGGGATATTCCACTCCCCCCATCTTCTCAATTTCATGTCAGGGTGCACTAAGGTTTTCCATTCCCTCCCATCTTTTCTAGCGTTCCTTCTCAATGTGAAATTGACTGGGGTTTTCTAGAGCACCCTTCCTTTTGGGCTCTAGATGGTGTGATTCAGGGTTGGATCTAGATCTAGGGTTTTCCCATCCAGATCTAGCTCCCAATACAGATCCAAATGAAGAGGATAATTCGCTAGGGTTTTCTCTAGACAGTGTGATTTAGGGTTTTCCCTTCTTGTTGGGCTCCAACACCCTTTCTCTTTCATTTTCAGTGCACTCTCCATTCTCAATTCTCAGTTTCTTTAGTATATGAAGATAATGCCTCCTCCTAGAGACCCCTCCCCCGAGTATTCTACATCTGGGAAATCTTCTCCCATTGAGGACCTAGATCTTGCTCTAAATGAACTCATTTTCCATGCGATCTGTGTGATATCAATCAATCAGAAATAGAGGAAAATTTTTCATTTTCCAATCCACCTAGGATTCACAAGGTTGCCAAGGTAACAACGTCACGATGGCTCCCTAGATCACACCCCATATCCTTAAGAAGGAGATGGCCAATCACGAATGACTTGGATCTTGATTGGGTCCACATTCACTCCATGTTCATCCATGATGTATCCTAAGTATTTGATTATGTGCATGCCAAATGAGAAAGTTGCAATCAAGGTGAGTATCATAATTGACTAAGGCTTTCCATCAATGACAATGAATTTTCCATTTCGTCCATATTTCTTTTCATCTCATTCTTATTCTCATTTGTATTCTTATCCATCTTGTTTTTCCTTCTCTGACATATATCTTTAATGTTTCAGAAGATTTAAGAATATGAGCATTGATACTACATAATCAACAATACAAATTCAAGC
>SNQJ01S0286193.1:0-10964 GCA_010110895.2 Picea sitchensis
TACACTACATTCAACATGCTTACAATCGAGCTAAGCACTCTTCAACTCAAACATCGCCATTTGAAGCATGTTTTGGATATTTGCCCAAATCTCCTTTAGATTTTATCTTTGGGAAGGATATTGCTATTGAAGGTCAATATGACATTGATAGGGCAGAAAAGTTCATTGAACAAATTCAGTGGATACATCAAATGGTTCAAGAGCAGTTGGAAAAGAGTCAAACCAAGTACAAGATGAGACATGACAAGCATCATGTTGATCACATTTTCCAAGTTGGAGATGAATTTTGGCTTTACATCAGTAAGGAGAGGCTTAAAGGAGAAGGTAAAAAACTCAAACCAATTCGATATGGTCCTTTCAAGATTATTGACAAGATTGGTAACAATGCCTTCCGTTTAGATTTGCCTCCTTATATGCAAATGTATGAAGTTATTAATGTTGAGAATGTGAAATTATATGAGCCTCCATTGATTGATGATCAAGGAGATCATGTTTAGATTCCTTCTATAGATTATTTTTCCCTAGAATATCTTACAGAACTGCATGAAGACACCATCCTTGACAGGAGAATGCGAACTTCAAAACGAGGAAATGTGGAGTATCTTCGAATTGGTCTTAAAGGTACAAATCCAAGAAAATCCAAGTGGATTGAGGTTGTAAGAGTGAGGGAACTATACCCTCATCTTCAAATAGACTGAAAATAGTATTTTGGAGGTCCAAAATCTTTCCAATGGGGAAGTGTGATCCAGGGGATCAAATTTTGCTCAAAAAATCAAGTGTTTGGAATCGCTTCAAATCGAACGAGAGCATAGACCTCATCGTTACAAACCCAACGCAACTCATTTGGGTTCAAACGGACGTCGGGAGTGAGTGATATCGCGTTCTGTTCAAAATGACAAACAGGCAAAAAAAGGGATGTTGACTGTACAGTCCGTACGGACGCTGGCGTGACAGGCCGTACGACACGTGGTAGGCCGCTATTGGGATAGCTGGCATGTGACATGGTTTGTTGGTAGCGAATGGGATGGTGACATGTGGCCCAATCAATGGCCGCCACGTGTCACCTGTTTATTGGATTAAAATCTTTGCACTTGGCAGGAGTCGACCCCATGACCTTCGGGCAGGGTAAAGCCTTGGGAAAGGTCGCCCAACCGGTGTGCCCGCACATGTTACTTAACATATATATGAATTGTAATATATTTGAATTTGCAAAAATGTGTGTTGGGGCGTGAACCGGGTCGGGGCTAAGCCCCGGCCCATGGTTATATATATGCATTGCATACGACTAGTGCTACGGGTGGTTAAACCCATAGTTATGTGTGTATTGCATACGACCGGTGCTACAGGCAGTTAAAACCACCATAATATATGTTGTAACTGTTTTAAAATGTGCGTGGTTTGACATAACATGTGACCAACGTGTATGCGCGCGGTTTAATTCATGGTTTTGTAAACAGTTTGAACTTTAGCCCTGTTGTGTATTGCGCACGGTCATGTGGTGACCATGTGCCCATGGGCCTTGGTAGTTAAAGGTCGGTGCGTAACCATTCAATAGTTTGGACCAGTTGTGCGGTTGCACCCAGTGCCAAGTTTTTATGCTTTAAAATGTGTGTGGGCTAGGTTGAGCCAACAAGGGTGTGTTTTGTAGATGCAGAGACAACAAGCTTGAAGGGGGGACTTCCAGGAAGCCTATCTTCTTGAATTTTTGGCCAAACGAGGTGCCAAAAAAGACCATCTAGGGGTTTTTGTACGTTCTAAAGCCACTGGAGTAGTCTATTTGGCATTTTGAGCATTGTAAAGCACATTTTTGAACACTTTTAGCAAATAATACAAATGATCCATTGGAAGTTGGACTAGGAGATGTAGCCCAAGAGAGGGGTGAACTCCTTTATCATTTGTTGTGTTATGTGTTTTCTGTTCACTGATTTTGTTGTTGTTTATATGCATCTTGAATGAGTAAATCCTATTAAAGTTGTGTTGCAAAGTTGATCCATTTGCATTTTAACACATAAATTTTACTTTCAAATAATTTCAAGAATACAAGTCTTCTTCATTTTTAGATCAAGTTCGAAAAATATCACACTACCACATAACCGCCCTTTACTTACATCGCCTAGATTTCTATTTATACGTTGCAAAAGGGACTAAAACATGGGTAAACCCATGGACATCCCATACCCATTACGTAAACCCTAAACCCAAAAATTCCCTAAAAAGGGGCCAAGATCCTGTGATCTCCACTTCGCCTTGCACTCCGCCTTCGACTAGCCTGTCGAAGTCCCAAAAATGGTCAAACATGACCAAGGTTCTCCAAAACTTGGTCAAGGGCCAATAGGCCCCCAACACTCACCTGTAACTCATCCTGAATCACTCTGATCTGGGTAACTCTGCCTCGAAGACCTCGAAATTAGCTTGATCTGCCTCGACATGTTTCTTCACCAAAGCCTCCTTCTTGGCAAACTCCTGAATAACTTTCTCGGCCACAGGTCCTTCCAAGCATTGTTATACTGTGGTGACCACTTGTTCCAGTTCTGCACCTCGTCCTTCAATCTCCTCAAAAAGTATGCAAGTTTCATCCTGCACTAGCTGGAGTCATTGAGTCACTTCCATGACCTTACTCTATATGGCATGGACTTGTTGTTGAACTGTGCATTGTTCTTGGGATCGTTTCATCCTCTCGACTGTTGATATTGGCTTCAACTGCGCTTGCACCGTTGTTGCTTGGTGCTTGGCCTCCTGAAGCTGTGACTCCAGTGTCCTTAGTTCAAGGTCCTCTGCAAGGCGCTCGTAAGTCTGTGCACTTTGACTGCTGATTTGTTTACATTCTAAGGCCAATGCCTTGATTCTCTGGACTACGCTTCAGGTAGTTTCTTCTCTCTGGTCTCGCACTTCTTGTGGAGTGGTTGGCACTGCTTGTAACTCCAGTTCTGCTACCCTCTTTTGGAGCTGTTGAATGGATAAAACAAGCTTCCCTACTTGAATTTCCACTGGGTATTCTTCCATCTGTTATAAGCCCATCAGAAAGCGAAGTTCTCTAGTGATTGCTTCTTTAACTCCAATCTACTCTGTGAGCAGTTGGTATTTCTCCTTCTGGATCTGCGCTCTATCTTATGAAAACTTGGCTTGGATGTCATATTTTTCCTGTTGCGCAACCCGACGTTGCTCTATGGATTCCTCTTGTGTTTTCTTCAGGGCCTCTATGTCCTGCTCTTTTTCTTCCTGGACACGACGAAGATAAGATTCAGTCGCATATGCTATTCTACGTACCTGGGTAGGCTCATCTCCCAACTATGTTCCTTCTAATAAAGGGGGCACAGTAGACACTGTGAAGCTAGAGTAGAGGTCTTATTGTACCCTTTTCAGTTCTTCTTCGATCCGGTCATACATGGTTTCTTTCTTGGCTTCATTGCGCTGTAAAATATCTTCAGAGGTATCTGATATAGCGACGATGATGATATCTATGTAATCCATTGTGAGCACAATCTACATATGTGGTTTACTGGCTTTTGACTCCTTCCGTGATGTAGGTTTTATGGGGGAAACCTTTCTTTTCTTGGAGGTCTCAGCTTCATCAAGCGGATCCCTAGGTAGTGTTACTTTGCCTTCCTTCTTCTTGTCTTCTTCTCCTTTTTCCTCTTCTTTGTTTACATCATCACCTCCTCCTCCTTCAGGTGAATCTAAAACTTCCTCTTTTGATGCATTGTTCAGCTCTTGTATCTCTTCCTTTTTCTTCCTTCTGCTACTATTGGGTGCATCATACTCTTCGCGAGTAAACAAAGGATTGTTGATGAGGTCGGGGTCAGATAGTTCTGCCTGGTTGACTGGTATAAGGAGATCTGTAGGCCAATCCTTATTTATTTCTTCCATGTCCTCCTCAGTGAGCTTATAATAAGATTGGATCTCTTCTTTATGTTTGTCTCCGCGCGCAGTGATATAAATAAAATTTCTATCTGCGTGGAACTTCACAAATGGTCTGAACCTGTGCAGGGTGTTCAACGTCATACGAGGGAATGACTCGATATCCCTCTTCAACTACTGGTAGTAGGTGTGGAACACCACGTTTCACTACCATTGTTTCACCATGTTGCTCGAATACCAAAGCATTGTGAACTTCGTAGCTAGGGGTTCATATGGCTCAATCTCAGGGAAGCTCACTCCTTCCAACATATCCCATGCAATGAAGGCGATGATGATCAACAACCAACTAAAATGAAACTCATATCTCTGATCCTAAGCTTCGCGGTAGTCTTTTTCTAACTGGTTGACGAGCTAACTTTCCAAGTTCATCTGTATTCCTTCAATGCATTTTCCCATAAGGTCAACAACGAACCCCGGGACCTGCGTGGGTCTGTTCTTCCTTACTAGCTTACCAACAATCAATTGGTAGGTTAGGCGCATTGTGCCATTATGAATGGAGGCTACCTTGTAGCTTCGCTTCCCCTTCTGCACATCGCCATAGGTATGTTTAATTTTCTGTGCCAGGGCGCGATCTGCAGCCTTCCTTGGATAGAATTCTTGTGGGTCTGGTCCTTGCATGCTTAATATGGTGATTTGATGGATCAACACCAGATCTACGATGATGCATTTATCCAGCCACAGATAACCGCCATGGAAGAAAGACAACAGGAGTTTAACGCATGTGTTAACCTCTTGATGCCTTCCAAAGTGTGGTATATTCATCACGTTCAAGATAGTGGACCTTGCGATGTCCATAGTCCATGGTCGGGGGATGATCTTTGACTTCTTCCCCTTTGTATTGGTCAAATACTTATGTAGGGTGAGCATTCCATAGTTCTTTTGGTCTCCCAAGTTGAAGTCACTGATCTTCAACGACATGATCTATCCTAACTATGGTCCTACTGCGTGTATCCCCTTCAGGAGGTACGTAGTGATCAAGCTGTAGTCGAAGTCCCTCGGGAGGTGGGATATAGTCAGGTAGGGTATATGGGATGAGCTTCGCATTCATCAAGTCATCACGGTGCTTGGTTCATTCTCTATCGCAGCTCAGGATGATCCAGATCCACGAGAAGTCGACAGGGATTCTTGCACTCCTCTCGTAGACGAGGCTTAGACTCCTGTGGACATGACCTTCTCAGCCATGAGGTCTATCAGGATCTCTTCGATGGATTTATCTTCTACACTGAAGTCACCTGACATGCACGCTCGAGATCTGGTCGGTGATCAAATACTCAATGTAACAGAATGGGTGGCGAGGTCTCAACAGGCACAGTGTGAAAGAAACTAGTTCTCTATGGGCTCAAATAATCATTGTTTGAAAAAGTGTTCTCGGTGAAAAATTTGATGGGATAAATAGATAACATCGTAACAGATTCCTCCAATGGGTAGGAATGCCTTAATCAATGCAATTCCATCCATTATGGCGCGGTCCCAACAGTATAATGGAAATCTTTCTGGCCATAAATGTGGTTCGAGTCGTTCTAAAGAATCAAGCTAATGGTCAGGATGCCTCCAGCTGTCATATTTCTTTGTCATGGTGAAGTGCCAATATTCGTTGTTCTATTATTCCGGTGAATTTCAAGTGTTGCAAACCTCCCTTCTGCGAATTTCTCTCTAGAACTTCCTGCAATTTCTCTAATTTTGGTTTCTTATTGCTGAGCTTTTTGTCTTTCTTCCATGTCATTTGAGTCACTGGGTTCCTCTTTCCAGTATTATTCTTATATGCTCTTAGCATAGTAACTTTGCACTATTGTGGGTCGTTCAAGGGTAATAATTCTTCTCTTTCTGGAGTAGGTTCCCTACTCTCTTGTACAGACAGGTGTTTCAAGTCTTCCTGTGTTCCTTCAACTTTGAAATCCAAATCTCTGGTCCTCAGTAGATTCGACTTGTCCTCTTGTTCTTCCAGTAAGTGTGTTATTCTCCTAGCCATGAAATTTCTTAATTCTTGTTTTTTCTATTCTAGATCCTCCTCTTCTTGTTTCCTTCATATCTGATCTTTCTCAATCTAGGTTTTTCCTAGAAAAATAGAAAATGGGGCGATGTTATCAACAAATTTAATGACCTCAAATTCTTCCTCTGTCAAAGTTCCATGAGAACTCATAGATGTCTGGGTAAGTATTCCACATAAGGTTATCAACTTTCCTCTAAATAATCCTATTCCTCCCAATGAAGGAACCGTAGTAGGATTTCCCAAAATTTCTCAAGTTCTTTATGTCATGATATTCACCTGGGTTTCCTCATCCAGACCACAGTCTATGTCGAAGTCTCCTATTCTTGTTTCTATGCACTCCTTCTCATTTAACATCCCTGATAAGTTGATATCTCTATGATCATTCATGATTTCTTTCATTTGTAATAATATAGTCTTTGATTCTTTCTAGGGTTTTATCATATCCTTAGTTTCTTGGCCTGTCTCATGGTTTTCTTGTCTCATATTCATATTTTCAAATTTATCAATTATTCTAGGGCAATCCAAAACTTCATGGTCCATAGCTTTACAACAAAGACAACTAGGACATCTGCCAGAGAATTCCTTAGCATTATGTCTCGGTCTTCTGCAACTATAACAAAGATTTAATCCTCTCTTTCTTTTAAATTTCCCCCAACCTTTCCTCTACTCCGCACTGGGATCACAGTAACTAACCTGCAAAAAATTATTTTTAGGATCCTGCATCCATTTGTTAGTCCAAACATTCTTTCTATGCATAGGAATAACATATATTTTACTATTCTTATCAGATCTACTCTTATCAAATCTTCTTTCTTCTAGTTGTGCCCTAGTTTTCGGACTAGGACAAAATCTATTAGACATACCTAGATCCATTCTTTCAAAACAAAAATTTTCACTTATCTTACCTTTCTCAGAGCACAAATATTTAAGATCTTACCTCTTTTCTTTAGATCTGGTTCCTTTCTTAGCACAGAGCTTCGCAATCGAGTAGAATACTACGCACTAAAGAAACAAATCTACGCACAAATTTTTCTTTTCTTCAGTTCTCAGCAATCACAGTTTCAGGTCCTAGCAACAGAACCATTTGTTGGCACAAGGGTAGACCCAGGTTTCAACGCACCAACAAAACCCTAACTACTGGCCCTTTCGGCAACACCTGCGAAGCAGATGAAGTCTCACCCTAGGTAGAGGTAGGGGTGGTTGCAGGACTCAAGTGTCTACAACCTAGTAGGGACACAGATCTGTGATTACAACACTTAACATAGCACTTAGATATTAACATTTATCAGTATTTAACCTTTATTCACATTGCAGGTTGAAACCCTAATTACAGAGCAACACATTATTCACAAGATCTAATACATCCAAGAACTTAGCATATAGAAATAGATTAGATCTAGCATTCATTCACATTACTAAGCACTAATATACTATTATATCAGGTGCATCTAACATATATCACTGTACTAAACATAAATCACATCAATAACATAACATTTATAATGCACAAAGCAACCAAAACACAGGATATACGTGGTTCACCCCAGTGTGGGGCTATGCCCACCAACTCTTCTCTTCTTTATTGTCTTTTGTCAATATTCTACAAGCACAAAGCCACAAGAACCCACTCCGCATAGGACAAGAGATCTGTGCACACCTCGCTAGACCCTCCTTCCCCGAGCTAGGTCCAAGCACAAAGCCTTTCTTACAATCACTTGCACTCAGCTCTGGAAGTTCTCAACACACAGTATGCATAGAACTAGCTCGATCACATAGATCTGACTACTTACATCACTTGCACTTAGCACAATATCACACTACCGCATAACCGCCCTTTACTTGCATCACCTAGCTTTCTATTTATACATTACAAAAGGGCCTAAAACATGGGTAAACCCATGGGCCGAAATCCCATACCTGTTATGTAAACCCTAAACCCAAAAATTCCCTAAAAAGGGGTCGAGATCCCACGATCGCAACTTCTCCTTGCGCTCCGCCTTCGACCAGCGCGTCGAAGTCCCAAAAATGGTCAAACATGACCAAGGTTCTCCAAAACTTGGCCAAGGGCCAACAACTTCCCTCAAAATTATCACATGTGACCTATCTGAAAAAATACCAACAACAAGGGAAAACAATAGACAAGAATAATACTCTTATAATAGTAATAAAAACAACAATGAGAACAATCATCATAGTAGATCCTTCTTAGAGCTATCACATGTGACCTTCCTGGAACAAGATCCAAAATAAAATTGCAATAAGACGAAATAGGAACAACACTCTTCTAGTGTTGTGACCAATCATTCGTCCATGGTAACCTTCCTGAGTCAAGAGAAACATGAGAAAAAGTATTTCCAATATATATCATTTTCATAAGAACATATCTATGTTAACAAGAATAAAATACAATTTCATGGTAATCATCATAGAATTACCAAGATGACCTTCCTGGAAACAAAACAAGAAATATCGCATAGAGGAGATGTTAGTCTGTATTGTAAACAAGTACAATAAGCATGTATATCAATAGTACTCACATGTTACCAAGTATTCATTGTAACTAGCAGTAATAAAACCTTTCAAAGATTGTTGTCACAACTACAATCTTTACTTGTAATGTAGCAATTATCAAACTTGATATGTGAAAATTGGAAACTTATCACTTTAATCAATCAAACCTAGAACCAGGAGTCTTATCTTCAAGAATGAGTGTTTTTTCTTTTGTTCCGAGTCTCCTTTACTCAAGATGACAAGTATTCTCTCCAACCTTTCCCCTGTACTAAGACAATATGCTTTCTTGACAGAAATCCGAGTTAGGGAATATAAAGCAAATAAAATCTAAAAACTCAACCTTAATCAAATTTCTAATATTTTGACTAAAGTCAGCTTATAAATTTTACTTTAACTAGAGGTTTGACTTCAACAGATCAAAATACAACTAGATGTTCATAAGATCAAAATAATTCCATAACAACTAGAGGTATATCATAACAATCAAACCTGGAATGTGTTTTTCCTCTAAATGTGTTGGATCTGAGATCCCTTTGGATCTATGAATTTTTCTTGGACAAAAGATCCCTTCTCCTAGAAAACCCTCAATATAGTGATACAATTTAAAAATATACAATTACATACCTCCGACAACAGCAAAAAACAGTGGCAGGAAGCGACACCATTCGGTAGCAGCGACAAGAAATGACAAACCCATAAAATTTCAAAGTGATCCAACTTGCAATCTGAAGACATATGGAGATGTGTTAGGGTAGGTTGCACTAGAAAAACTAAAATTAGGCCCAACACTTCACTGAAAGTTCCCAACGAATTTAGGTTAGGGTTTGTTGCTGCTACAAAACCATAAACCCTAATTGCCAAAAGAATGGCTAGTGAGCTGATATAGGAAAATAATAATTTCAGCATCCTCTCAATGTTTTTCTCAATGAGTTACTAGAAACTTCACTGGACTAGAGGAACTACAATTGGTACTGCAACTGGAACTACAACTAGTGTTACAACTAGCACTGCAACTGGTGTTGCAATTGACACTGTAACTGGTGCTTCTTCATCTCCCTCTGTCTCTTCAACTTTGGAAGATTATAGATGTGATATGGGGAAAATATGTGCCCTCCTTAGAAGACATTCTTAGTGGGTTCAGTAAGTTCTCAACGATCTTGAAAATGGGGGAAATTGAGGATCTTCCTTCCAGCTCTTAGACTTTTATGAAGGAAACCAGCTCTGATACCATGTTAAAATTTTGGTATGCTCGTTTAACCATAGACAATGTCACATCATTGTCACCCAACCATAAGCATCCACATATTCCACCCCCAATCACAATAACATTTTCTCAGATAGAATGATTATGGAAATTCCACACTAGAACCAATAGATAAACCCTAACCAAAAATACCATTGTTGTAGCAGAAACACAATACCAAGAGAACATACCTCTACTAATATAATCCTACCTTTACCAAGAGAATCACACAAGAGAGATACCATAAAGACTGAGATTACACCATGGAAACTACTGCACCACTCTCTCTACTCTTGTGCCTCCTTCTGCTGCAACTACAACTGTTATAGCTACTACTCCTTAGACTTGTGCCCTCATTCTGATGAGTGGCGTGTGTCAAATGAGCCAATTCTTTCCTTTATTTATACTAGTCTTTCAGGTGACTTTTACAGGTGGGGACGACTTCTCTTTCTGGGGTTTTCTATTTCTTTATTATTATTCTCTTTGGGCCAACTTCTCTTGCTTCTAGAATATTCTACTCTAAGTAAAAAGGTTACACTTGGAGGTTAATACCTCTTGCAACTACCGAAACATCAACAAGGGAGAGAGAGGAGTACATGGAAGCGAGATAGGGGGGGAGGGAGATAAGGGGAGGGAGGGAAAGAGAACACAAGAGTAGAAGAGAGATTGAGAGTGAGATGGAGAGATAGAGGGATAGGGTAGAGCAAGAGAGAGGGAGGAGGGAAAGAAGGTAAGGGAGGGAGAGAGATAGGAATATCATAAGAGAGGTTGTGAGTGATATGGAGATTGATGGAGAGGAAGGTATAATGAGAAATAGAGAAAGACAGGTAGAGAGAGAGAGAGACACAGAGAGAGAGAGAGAGGAAAAATGAAGAATGGGGGGAGAGAGAGAGAGGGTGGGGGGAGATATAAAGGGAGTGGGTGCGAGATTGTGAGGCATGGAAAGGAAAGGTATAGGTATAGGTATTCCCATTCCTTTACATGTCTAGGTTAAGGCTACGTCTTTCCTTACCATGCCTTTCCTTGAAATGTACCAAACTTTCTAGTGTGCGAGAGTGTGAGAGGGAGAGAGAGGAATAAAAAGATTGGAGAGAGAGAGAGAGAGAGAGAGTGGAAGGGAGAGAGAGGAAGGCATAGAGGGGGGATAGAAAGAGTGTGGGAGGGAGAGAGAGGAAGGAATAGAAGGGTAGTAGAGAGAGAGAGTGTGTGAGAGTGTGAGAGGGAGAGAGAGGAAGACAAACATGGGGGTAGAAGAGAGGTAAATGTAGGAGAGAGGGGTAGATGTAGGAGAGATAGAGGAGA
>SNQJ01S0286194.1:0-10964 GCA_010110895.2 Picea sitchensis
TGAAACAACTCAAATAGCCCACTCCCTGACTCAATCCAGAGTCCAAGGGAGTTCCACCGATGCCTCTGCATCCTCAAGGTCTGAAACCCTGCACACTCAATGAAACTGAGTCAGCAACATTTGTCTACATCAAAGTAGTAAAAACATCCTGTCATCTAACTTAACGCATCATAATGAAGGAAAAGGTTTTGTCATCATAAAAATCTAGATCACTTGTGAGCAAGTGTCCTCAAAGAATAAGTTTGGTAAGTGCGCCAGAGCGGGATGTTACACATTTCATGTGTAATTATCATCCATTATGATAATGTTACTTTGTATTTGAACCACTCTCTGAACTAATATATGAATCCATGCTCTCATCCACTGTCATATATTTGTCCAAACCTGCTGAGTGTTATTATGAATCTTCTATGTCTATATTGTCCAAGACTCTACTTGCGCAATTGTCCATAATGATGACCCATTTATCACTATGCTATCATGAAGTCTTTATTAATCTATCAAACTGTAATTCTTCTAACTGATTTCTATGAATCTGTCTTCTCAAACTTTGCATCTGCTTGAAGGATGGTTCTTTGGTTTGTCATAGATATCGCATAGACTCCCCCTTTCTAATATTCATATTACTTGGGAGTCTCCAAGCCAGATGGTCAGAACAATTCCTGCTCTGATCTATATTCATCATCATCTTCATTGGTAGATTCATTATCTCTCTAATCTATGACTTGTTTCTTTCTTTCTATAGATTCATCTTTCACTACAATGCCTGAAAGTACAATCTCTTCAACCTGTTCCTTATTTACATGTCCTTCCTTCCTTTCATTTATTTTCCAAACCTTTCTGTATCTGACATCATTCCTTTTCTCTGTAGAATTGTATTCATCTCTTTTTATTGTCAATATTGCAATCTTTGGTACTTGGTCTTTGTTCACATTTTCTTCCTGTTTTCTTATCCATACCTTTTTATATTTTATATCAGTATTGTCTTTCATGGAATTATTGATCATGCTTCTCCAATCAATGGCTATGTGTCCATAGTTATGACATTTGTAATACTCAATGTTACGTGCAACCACATAGGCACTTCTTGCTTGGAAATTTCTTTTATAATCCCTGCAACCTTATGTCCAAAGTTAGTACATCAAAAACAATTAGCATAAAATAAATTTGCATACTTGGGAGTGAATGATCTTCTTTGTGGTGTAGTCCTTATAAATTTTTTCCTTGACTGATCATCATAATAATTGAAGCTTCTTTGTGGCTTGAACATGGATGGTCTTCTTGAAGATGTATCTTCAACAATTTTCTTAGATTCTGGTTGACCATGATTCCTTCCTTTGAGTATTTCTACATAACTCTTTCTATTTTCTTCATTCTTCTTTTCTAGCAACCTAGAGTGATTCTCTTCATTCTCTATAACTTATGTGGATGTTTTTGTCTCTTCAACGTTCTTGTTGAGATTGATGATTTTACTTCTCAATTTGACAACTTCTTCTTCAAGCTTCTCAACCTCCTCTTCTTTTTTTGTTATCTGAGACTTCATGACTTCTTCTGTTATTTTCACTTCTTCAAGCTGAATTTTTAATATGATTATTTCTTCTTCAAGTCCTTTCTCTTCTTGACCAAACTCCCAATCAAGCTAGTTTAGATCATTATTTATTTCCTTAAGATGATCTGTCAATATATTCTCTCTCATTTATGCTTCTTCCTTCTATGTTTCTATGTTGGTTTCCAACACTGATTTTGATATTAAAGATTTTCTTCTATCTTTCTGGCTTTTTCTAGCTGAGTTCTTAAGTTCTCAATGACCTGTTGGGGTTCTTCAAAAATGTGAATGCTTTCCTTTTGTTTCATCAATTCTTTCTTGAGTAAATTGTTTTCTTCTCTTTGTTCATCTAAATCACTAATCAATTCTTCTTCATAATTGTCTTCGTTTTCAATTATTTTTTCTGTCTCATTTCCTTCAGAGCATTCTATTTCAATATGTCCATGTTTTTCACAATTAAAACAAAACAACATACCTATGGTGTGTTAAGCCCTAATATTGGCTCATTACCACTTAATTGGGGCATACTAGATTAGTAATGTTATTTTATTTATGTCGGCTTTATGCCATTGGTTGTAATTAGATTAGTAATGTTATTTTTATTTGTATGTCATTTTAGGCCATTAAACCTCCTAGTCTCTATATATACCAAGGCATTTTTCATTTGAATCATCTTGGACTTGAACATTTAAGTGGAATGATGATGTCCCCTCGAAGAGCTTATTATCTGAAAACTATCTCTTTTTCAAGGTGTTGAGTACTTTTTCTGAGGTTTTCTATGCTATATTGATATTTGGTTCTTAACATATGGTATCCCATATGGTATCAGAGCTCAAGGTCTTGAGGTTTAACTACTACATCTGAACACCGTGGAATTTTCGCTATAACTTTTTCTACAACGTTTGGAAGGAACCTCTTAAAGGGTTTTATTATACGGATCAAGGTACATTGGGTTAAAAATTCAGCTCTGAGGCCTAAGTTGGAGATACATTTGTACAAGATAGGGTTACGGAATCATCTTGAAATGAGTCGATGAATTTTTGCTATAATTTTTTCTGTAACGTTTAAGACCCTGCACTTCGGAGAAAATTTACAGAAATTAGTACTACAGCTGTGTTAAAAATTTCAGATTCTGGCAGGTCATCCATAGGGTTTAGATACACCTTGTGTAAGAGCCGAGGAATTATCGACTAGTCCTATTGACTAGTCTCAAAGAAGGTGTTCTGATAAAACAATCATAACATTGCTAGAGTATCCAAATTGAGGTGGAACTGGTTTCATTGGATCTTGGGCAGTCTATAGTATTTTGGATGTGCAAGTTTGGTACATATCAGGTATTTTGTGCGGGCATACTATACAAGTGAGATCTCACGGAAAGGAGCCAAAATCAACAAATTATTAGGGAAGTCTAGTAAAATTCCACTTGGCACATCAATTTTGATGGAGACGTGGAAGTAGAAGACATATCATAGAAATACATAAGGAAAAGATTCAGCCTGAAGGGGTTGAAACTTGAAGTACAATAGAACAAATATTGTCTAGCGAACCACCTCAAAATCAAGGTTCAAAAGTGATGCTTTCGACCAACATACCACCCAAAAGGGAACTTCTACACCAAATAAGCCTCAGAGAAAATCCTAATTGGACTCTTGATGAAGGTGAAGAAATGCGTAGGAGACATAAATGATTTACAAAGAAGGTGATGGCAAGATGAACTACAAGAGATGATGGATTCAATGGAGCTAAGTTGGATACTAAGATGGATGGTTTAAAGGGGAGATCATGGAAGTGATGAAAAATTTCGTAACAGAAGACACACGAGGAGTGAAAATGCATCCCATGAAATTCATGATGTGGACACAAGGAGGTGAATCAAGAATGGAGAAACTCCAGCTTTGGTTTGAATCCAACCATGTTCCTAAGATTGACATGAGAGTTTGATGGCAAGGACAGGTCACATGGATGCCGGATGGAGCAATTCTTTGATCTATAGTATTGCCACATACAAAGAGTGCAATTGCTTCTTTATATTTAGAACCTAATCCAATTGTTTGGTATGCATTAGCTGTTCTGCATGATCATTCGTCACTTGGACAATATTCACGGAAGAAATGATATCACACTATGAGGGATACAAGGAGCAATACCTTCTTTTGGCAATTGATAAATCTCAAGAAAAGGTTCGATTCTTAGAGCACATTGAGAACTTCTAAAGATTGTATATAAAGGTAACTGATATTCAGGATGAGCACTTGATTGATGTATTCATAGGAACTTTTAAAGATAAAATTCAACATGAGGTTAAGCCTTTGGGAACCAAATCATTGGAGAATGCATTTAAGGTGTAAAAATGTTGAAAGTAAAAATATGGCTATGGCTACTAGAAGGACCTATCTAACATCTATAGAGAACAATGCTCCTTCTCCTAAAACACACATCAACCTACAAGGTTGACACCTCAATTGGAGGGAAAGAAAAAGCAAAGGTTTATGCTTTAATTGTGACGACAAGTGATGTTAAGGGAACATAAGTGTGGTGAGAGGTGTCTACATAGATTGTGAAGAGGAAGAAGAAAATAGCAAGAACCATCTCAAGATGAAACATAGAAACAATTTCTTAGAGTTAACTCCACGATGTCGTTGCAATGCATTGGATGGAATTAGCCTCCTCGAAACCCTCAAGATCGAAGGATACATCAAAAGAAAAGGTAATAGTCCTAATTGATTACGTAGGTACTCATAATTTCATTCATTGTAAATTAACCAAAGATCTCAGTTGCTTTGGCATATCCATGATGGCAGAGTTTCAAGTAATGGTTGGAATGGAGGAACTATCAATTGCTCAGAAAATACAATAAGATCAATCTTACTATGAGAATATGTAATGAATAGTCCAATGATTGCTATACCCATGGGTGAATTTGCATATGTTGTACTAGGAATCCAATGGTTCAATCATTAGGAACAGTGGCTTTTTAATTTTCAGAACTTTCATGAAATTTTTATTGGAAGGAAAAGAAATTGAGTTGAGAGGTATCCTGAAGTAGGTAAGGTGGTAACTCTAATGGCATGAAAAAATTATTGAAAAAGGGGCATCAAGGCATTATTGCAAAATATGCTCACTAGATGAGCAAGCTCTAAACTATCTATTCCTCAAGATCTCTCAAGGATCATTGATAAGCATTCAAAGTATTTGAAGATATAGAAGGGTCTCCCACCACACTTCAATCATGATCATGAAATTCACTAATTCCTAGGAGTGTTCCTCACTGTCGGGCTATCTACAGATACCCTTAAGCCCATAAGAGTGAAATTGGTAGCATGGTTGAAGAAATGTTAGAGGCAGCATCATTAGACCCTAGCCAAAGTTCTTACTGCACAGTGGTAATGGTATTCAAGAAAAGATAGCTCATGGCGTATGTGTCCAGTTATAGAGAGCTCAATAGAGATCACTATTAAAGATAAGTTTCCATTCATGATTGATGAATTGTTATATGAACTACATGGAGCAATCTATTTCTAAAGTGGATCTTGTTCAGGGTATCATCAAATCGGAATGAAGGAAGAAGATATCCCAAAAGCAAACATTCCGAACTCATGAAGGCCATTATGAATTTTTAATGGTCATGCCTTTGGCCTTACAAATGCACCTTCCACATTCAGGGTTGATGAATTCCATTTCAAACCCTTCCTTAGAAAATTTGTGTTAGTATTTTTGATGATATACTAATCTATAGCAAGTCAGGAGGATCATGCAACATGTTGACAGGTGCTACAACTACTAAAGAACAACAACTATATGCCAAACCATCCAAATGTTTCTTTTACTTCAAAGAAACATTTGAAGTAAAGGAGGTAGAGTATTTTGGGTCATATTGTATCTCATGAAGGTGTCAGGTAGACCCTAGCAAGATTAAGACCATGATGGAATGGCGATTCCAAAAACATTAAAATCTTAGAGGATTTTTGGGTTTTGACAGGTTACTACCACAAAGTTTGTTCTGAACTATGGAGAATAGCAACACCTTTAAAGAAACTAACTAAGAAGGGATGCATTTTAATGGAATCCAGAGGGAACTAAATCGTTTGAACAACTTAAAGAGGTGATGTGTAAAGCTCCTATATTGACCACTCGGACTTCACAAAACCTTTATTGTGGAATGTGATGCATCAGGAAATGGAATTGGTGTTGTCCCTAATGCAAGAAGAGTAGCTTTTGAAGTCGACCACTCAAAGGGAAGAGACTTACACAAACCCATTTATGAGAAGGAAATGATGGCAATACTACATGCATTGAAGAAATGCGTCCTTACATAATAGGTAGTCACTTCAAGGTCCAAAAGCAGGATCATGATAGTCTTAAATATTTGGAACAAAGACTATCTTGAAGAACAACAAAATGGGTAACAAGATCTTTGGGTTATGATTTTGAAATCATCTATAAAGGGAAGAAAAATGTTGTAGCGGATGCACTCTCATGTGAAAGGATGAAGATGTTGAGGCCTTTCTGTGCTATATCGATCATCCAAACCGTTGGATAATAGGAGCAAGGGAGGAATGGAAGAATAATGAAAAAGTGCTTTGGATATTGAAAGGTTGCAGTAGAATTTTGGTGCATCAGATACATTACATGGAAAAATGATTCACTATGAACAAGATGCGCTTATATTTATGTAAGAACTCCCAACTCAAACAAAGGTGTTATTGGGCGCACACCTCTCCAATAGGAGGGCACTTTCGGGAATTTTGAAACCTACCATAGAGTCAAGAAGGATTTTTGGGATGGCAAAATGATGTTCAAAGGTTTGTGGCCGAGAATGTTTGGTTTGCCAACAAAATAAAGGTGAAACCATAAAGACGGGTCTTTACAACCATTATCCATCCCTAGTTAGTGTTGGGAGGAGGTTCCATGGATTTCATCACCAGGGGTTACCAAAGTCTAAAGGAAGAGTTTCATCATGGTGATTGTTGATAGATTGACCAAGTAAGCACCTTTTGTACACTCTCTCTGCTTTAAATCTGAAATACGGTTGCCACCGCACATTCATGGAGAGCAGTTCAAAAGCTACATGGTAGCCCAAAAGATTATTATGAGTGGCAGAATCCCATCTTCCTTTGGACACTTTTGGACGAATTATTTTCTTGTTTGAATTTTCGATTGGCTCATAGCTCATCTAGCATCCTCAATCTGATGGACAAGCAGAGATAGTGAACAAATAATATGCGGAAGGATTACCTTCGTTGCTTTGTCTCGATAAACAAACACGATACGATTCAAATACGTTCTTAGCGAGAATGGTGGTATAATCTTCCTTTCACACTACAACAAAAAATGGCACCATTTATGGCACTTTATGGATACCACCCTCCTTCCATCACTTCTTCTCAAAAGAAAAATCTAAAGTTCAAGCGGTGGAAGATCACATCGAGAATCAACAACAAGTTCTCAAATATTAAGGATCACAGACCCTTGGCACAAAATGCGCGTGAAGCTTGACAAGCGGATCAACATCGTGGTAGTGAATTTTTGAAGTAGGGGATTGGGTGTTTTTAAGACTACAACCATACAATGAGATGTCCCTCAAACGAAGCTAAGGATAATAAATTATCACACCAAAATTACTATGGCCCTTATAAGGTGTTGCAAAAGATTGGTACTATGGAATACAAATTGGGTTACCCTCGTCTTCACGGTACACCTAGTTTTCCATGTTTCATGCTTAAAGAAAGTTATAAGAGACAAGATCCCAGTTCAAACTATGTGCGAACTTGATGAGGAAGGAAAATGATATTGGAGCTTGAAGACATCACTGACATAAGAATTTGTTAGCCGAGGAATAGATCCATTTGAGTATCTCATTAAATGGAGGAAACTACCGGTGAAGATTCCCACTTGGGAAGATGAATCTTATGGAAGCATCGAGTTACTTGGCGTTAGCGGACAACACTTGTCTCAGGAGGGCATGTTAAGCCTAATATTGGCTCATTACCACTTAGTGGAGCATACTAGATTAGTAATGTTATTTAATTTATGTCGGCTTTATGCCATTAGTTGTAATTTAGATTATTAATGTTATTTTATTTATGTATCCGGCTTTAGGCCATTAAACCTCCTAGTCTCCTATATGTGCCAAGGAGACATTTTCATTTGAATCATCTTGGACTTGAACATTTAAGTGGGGTAAAGGGTTGCCCCTCGAAGGAGCTTATTATCTGAAATTATCCTTTTTCAAGGCGTTGAGTACTTTTAGAGATTTTCTATGCTATATTGATATTTGGTTCTTAACATGGTGATTATGTACTCTTCATCTTGGTCTTCTTGATTTGTACTTGCATCTTCTTTGACATTCTATGACTACGTGATGGGTGAAGAATATATGTCATTAGCAACATCCCAAAGCTCCTTTGCTATTGAAAGGATTTACCAACCAGCACTACTCTTTTGGATTAGGTAATCCTTCCCAGGATGAAATACTTTGTTGTTTTGTTATTCTTCCTCAATTTCTTGGTACATGACCTTTTCCCTTTTGAACTATCATATCCTATAACAAGCGATAGCCAAATATATAAAAGTCCTTGTGCTATATAAAAAAAAATCATCCTTATGCTCCACATCTCATACTTAATACCTTTATGACCATTAAACATTGGTACTCCATTCTCATAATAACCATGATCTCTTCGATTTGGTTAACTATTTCCTAAAGGAACCTTATTTGAAACCAATTGTTGGATTAAGGAGAGCTATGGATGGAGTAATAGAGCAATTTAATCCTTTTTAACCATAATCAAGTTTTATATCAATGTATCAACGTATCATTATCATCCAACAACTGCAAAGTAAATAAGCAATGAAAAATGAGCAATCATACACATACATTGCACCGGTGTTTTACATTGAAAACCAAAGCGGGGAAAACCACATAAAATTTTCTTATATTTCTTGAAGAATTACATTCATTGGAAGCACCAACTTCCTTTGTTTTTTAGCTACAACTTCGAAGGAGGATCCAAGCCCCTAGTTTCTTAGGCTACCACAACCGGGGAAGATCAACTCTCAATTATGGCTACAACCGGAAGGAGGCTACAACCCCTATGTTCCTGTCTACAATTGAGGAAGGTGGCTACAACCACTTTTCCTTGCCCGGTCCAACCGTACGACATATAAGTAGAATTATGGAGCTACTGTCACACTATCACTCGAGATATACTGTTGTAACTTTGTACCAATCAACCTACACCAAACAACATGTGCCAATAACATGAACCATGCATCAACCATTGCATCAACTTGGCCTCAGCTTGTAATCCAACACGTACCATAAAAAGGGTGCATCAACCATACCAACCTGTACCAAAACAATAATCAGCTTGTATCATAAACAGAATTGCATCAACCATGCACCAACACGTACCTCAACGTACCATGAACAAGTGCATCAACCATGCACCAAACCTGTACAACAAGTGCATCAACCATGCACCAAACCTGTACAAATAACCTGTCACAACAACTTGTCCAAACAAACTATCAGAACAACTTGTCTCATCAATATCATCAACCAAATCACATCTACTCACCAATATCAATCACTAGGAAAACTCTCAAATATGTGCATCAACCAAGCATAACACAACAACTCCTAATCATCAACAACAATTCATAATAATACAAGTATGCTACATCATCCATAAACCATGCATCAACAATACTACTAACAAGTGCCTCCAACCATGTACCAAGTATGTACCAATCATGTATCAAATACTCATCAACAATGACTCATCAAGATGTACCAACATCATCAACTATACACCTCATGTATGTGCCAACTCATCAACTACTTGTCTCAACCATGTACCCGACATGTACCTCAACCAAATTCCCTCATCAATTTCATCATTCAAATCTGATTTGTGACTCTGTAATAGACCTAGTGTATATGATCACATACCTACAAACCTTCCTTAACTTTAAAAACAAGAGACTGTCATTTTCATCAAACTTTTCTTTAGTCTCACATGACTAGTTTTGGATTAGTCAACAACCATAACTTGAAATAATCATAACTTTGTACCTGTAATGAATAAATATCTAAACCTGATAYACAATTTTATTCAGTGTGTTTTGTGCCATTCTTCCAGGTGTCACTCCTTGTAACCTCTCACAAAAGGAGTTATAGCAAAAATGACACACCTTGTTGAATTCTCTCTTATTCTAGAGAGCGAACTTGTATAGATTTCCCCTCATGTAATATTTGTTTAATTGATATGAAACTATTAAAAAACATACTACATACTATAATATAACCAACACATTTGATCTAACTTAATTTGGATCTGTTATGAAGAAGTTAAGATGTTTTTACCCAAAACACATCGTTTAGACTAGTTTCAGGACTAGCCACAAACCCTATTTTCCATGGAGTGTAACTCCCAAAATACAATGACCCACAATCTTAGTAGTTTATCAAAGATACTTGGATATGTTTTCTGAATGGAATAAAAATTTCATGGTCTGGAGCATTCTAGAAAAAACGTTATTGCAAAAATGGTGAGATGACCTTTAATTAACATACCTTAGAAAGCATCATCAAAAGAATTTATCCTTCCTTGAATTCCGGCCTTAATTTCTTCACCTTCCCTCATAATTAGGCTTAGAGATCCTTTGGTTACCTCAGAAACCTGTAGATATTCAATATGCTCAAGTGTGATATAAAATGACAGAGCCTTGCCTCTTATTTATACTCTCCAAGTAGCTTCCTTAAAAACATCTTCTCGGTCACTTTGCCCATTTTCCTTATTTTAGGGTTAACCCACTTCTAATTTCTCCATTAAATTTATTATTTCCCTTCTAAAATATCTTAAACCACTTTGACTACTTTGATCTTTTAGGGATTTTAGATGACATATGAGGGTCCTCCAACTTTGTAAGGCCATAACTCTCAAACCGTGAGTAGATATGTGATGTTCCACATACCAACAGAAATGGAATAACATGTACTATCCATATAGAATAGTATTATCTAAAAATATATCAAAACTCATACCATTATCTATCAAACAATCTTAGATCTATTACCCAAACCTGTTTTCTTCAACTTCTCATGGCCATAACTCTCTAACCATGAGGAGTTATGTGATGTTCCACATACCACCTTAAATGTAATGACATGTACTATCCATATAGAATAGTATTACCTTAAAATATATTAAAAATCATACCATTATACATGAAACAACTTTGTTTCCATTACCTAAACCTTTGTGCTATTGGAATTCATTATCGGAATTTGTCCAAGCGTTGAAATCAGTCACTAAGGGTTGACATCAATCTACAATATCAGGCTCCAATGGTTGACATCAATGAAAACCAATAATCCATACCAACTATCCATCAACCTATGTCAACTGTCTGA
>SNQJ01S0286195.1:0-10964 GCA_010110895.2 Picea sitchensis
ACTTGGTGGATATATTGTTCATGGCCTTTGATTCTCTATTTCATTGTTGACATATATTTTTGTTTCATGATGAATGGTATAACACAAGTTTGATGTATGAACACATCCAACGATAGTCATATGGTAGCATATTTTTCATCTTCAGAGAGAAAGATAGGGGGAGACATACTCTTAGGGGGAGTCATTCTTCTTCCCATGATTCTAGGAGAGGATATTTATCCAGATGCATACCTAGAAAAAGAGACCTATATTTGAAGAAAGAGAACAAAGGCATAATTCGGAGAAATGGTCACATGGGGAATATGTTGATGTATTTTTCAACATTACATCAGTGATATCCCTTGTTCAAATGGGGAGAATTATTGAGAGGAATATCAAAGGAATAAAAGATGGGGGAGTAGCCCCAAAGGGAGAGTTCAAGCAAGGGAGCAACTAGAGGGAGAATATTACTGCCATTGATGTCAAAGAGTACATTGATGTGATTGATGTCTAATGATGGGAGAGGATTGATGTGGAGAGATAGTCCACATTGACTATTGATGTAGAACATTATGTATCTACATGTTGACATCAATAATTGGTAGTGGTGTTGACATCAATGTTAGTACTTCCATCAACAAAGGGAAGGATCTATGTTGTCATTGATGCCAATGGTTTGATTGATTGATGTCAAGTGATTGATTGATGTTAAAGGATTGATGATTTATGTAATATAATATGTATTGTCCCTTGATGAGAATGCATAGATGAAATGGATCAATGAGTTGTCGTGATACATGATGAATGGATTGATCTTGGTTCCATTGGTATATGATGCATTGTTGGAAAAATGTATAGATGACTCATTATTGTGTTATCATGATTGATAAGGTGCACAAATGGATGAACTCAAAGCGGTCCCCTTATATGGTGAAACCCCTCACGGGAAGATGCTTTGGATTGAGTTATCCTAGAAGAATGGTTAAGGACCCATGCTCTCATTATTGTCTTATCATGAGATTGATAAAGATTGTACAAATGGATGACTTTCAAAGTGTTCCCATGGTGAAATCCCCTCATGGGAAAGGCTACAGTTGAGTTATCCTAGAAGAATGGTTGGAGGACCCATGCTTGTATGAGGGAATACTTGAGATGAAAGATCAGAAATTGTTGGTGAAACTATCCCTAGATGGATATGCTTGTCCTTGCATTTCTAGTGGTATGTGGAATGTCACATAACTCCCTCTGGTTTGAGAGTTATGGCCTTGCGAGAATGAAAGAACCCTCACATGAAGGCTTGAAGCCCCCAAAGTCAAAAGAGAGTCAAAGTGACCTAAAAGAAGAAATGATAAAAATAAGGAACTTAAAATCAGAAGGGAATATTTATGGAAAGTGGTTAACCCTAAAAATAAAGGAAAATGGTTAAGTGACTAGAAATGGGTTAATATTATTTATTCAAATTGGATTATTTAAATGAAATCAGTGACAAAATCAAGAAATGATAAAGTAAAGGGTGACAAAATCAAGAAGGAATATTTATGGAAAGTGGTTAACCCTAAAATAAAAGGAAAATAGGTTAAGAGCCTAGAAATGGGTTAATATTATTTAAATGATAAATTAAAGTGACAAATTCAAGGTGGATTATTTAAATGTCAAGAGAGTGACAAAATCAAAATGATAAAGTAAGGGTGACAAAATCAAGAAGGAATATTTAAATGTTAGAGTATTGGAGAGAACTTTCTATTTATGGAAAGTGGTTAACCCTAAAATAAGGAGAAAATGTTAAGTGAGGAAATGGGTTCAAGTGACCTAAAGGAAATGGGTTAAGTGACCTAAGGATGAAAGTATAAATAAGATAGCAATGGTCTCTTGTAAGATCATCCTTTTTATTAGATCAATGGAGGAAATCTTGAAAAAAACAGTGTACTTCGTTCAGTTACATTATTGCTGGAAATAGGGCCACTTCATTATGCACCTTAGAATATTATCAAGGCCATGGGTAAGAATGATTTTGAATCAACTCTTTTACTCTTCCTTTGCTTACACCATGTATTTAATGTGGAGCTAATTCATCCATGCTTTCCACTTTTGTTGGATATCTCGAAGGTAGTAGACCACTTGGAAAATATAAGTCTCAACCTTAACTGCATTGAGAAATCTGTAGTGGACTAGATCATGGACACCAAGAGCACCCACCAACAAGACATACAAATTTATTAGAATATCAAAGAAAGGAAATGTCTTCACCAAGGCAAGTGATTACCAGGAACTAAATCCAACAAAATTTCCCCCATCTAGTAGAGAAACTTAATGTAATGGGGATATTACCATTGCTACTAGGGATGGTACAGGATGGAAATTTATAACTAAAATGTAGAAACCTTGAATGAAAATCTTACCATGAGTCCCTTAATATGCAAAATATATAAAATGTTTGGCAATATTTTTATAAAAATATTTATTTCAAGGATTTTTATCTGAGTTTATATAAAATTTTGACAATCTTTAAGGTAAAAGTAAATTGTATTCTATGGAATTTGAACAAATCACTTTTAGAAAGGCTGAAATTGGTGAATCGTTTTTTGGGAAAGCATGGAAAATTAGCCCATGGGTGAGATTTATCCCCTAGACACCTAGTTACACTACTCAGGGAAGAACTTATCTATGGGGCCCATCAGGACGTAAAAAATGAGTTGCTCCCATTGCCTTCCTCCACGGTCCATCATTCAGGCCTTTTCCTCCACCCAGGAGGTGTTCCCCTTCTGCTACTAATCCTTACATTACCCACTTTGCTTCCGGAGTTGCATAATGGTGGAATGGGAAGTGTGTGTGAGACACATGACTAATGCTCCAACCTGGAAAAAATATCAATACTCCTCCTGGATGTGAGTATACTCCAGTCTGAAAACCACTTCTAGCGGCCAATCTCTCCCACAGGAGGAACTTCTCAAAGTCATCCATTTATCTCCTTGACAGTAAAATCATATTATAGCACCACTGTTAAGGTCCTAACCCTTGGGTGAATTAATGTATTGAGGATGTAATGCAAAGGTCAATATTAATAAGACCTTTCAATAGAATTAGGCCGGATGTAAGAAGACCTAATGAAGCTTCCACTTCTAGGATCTTCCCTCTAGATACTTCTTTACAGGTATAAATAGAATTCGGTGTAGAGCCAAGCTTGGATGTGTGTATGAGCGTTGCTTTCTAGATTGGAGGTTCTTACTCGAAGAATTTGTGAACATTGCTATCACAAGATCAAGTGCTATTTCACGATTGGTATTTATTTACATTTGCTATTTAAATCATTTTTTGCGTGTATTGAAGATTTTTATGGATGTATCTTTTTTTCATTATTTCTAGCATTTAGTTTACAATTGCTATATTTTATATATAAAGTATCTTACCAGAGTGGTATGTCGAGCACTTTCAGCAAGCATTGTGGAGTATTTTTGAGGGTAGAGGCGTGTATTAGAGTCTTTAAGCCACAGTGTAAGATTCTGGCAAACCAGCGGTTGAGGGATTCATACCCAAAGGAAATACAAGTGGTTCTTAAAGCGCACATCTGTTGGCCACCTTGTAACCCGATGGTGCTATGGTGGTGGTGGCATGGAACTGTAACACATTAATACGGACCGGCCCTAGATTTCTGAGAAGCCCTGTAGATAAACCTATGGTGAATTTTACTATAGTGATGTCCTGAGAGCGACACTTTCGGGAAGATACTCTCTCTAGGCAGGTAGTCCGGTGATACCACTTTGCGGCTAAAGTGCGGTCATCCTCAAGTTAGTGCCACAGCGAGATAGCTGGGCGAGTACCTACTTGTTGGACCTGCGGTATATCGAGCTAGCCACCGGAGGCAGAAACCCTTGTCTGTAAACCACGGAATACCTAACCTTTGGGAGCATGACAACGTGTAAACCAAAATTAAGCCAAGTGAGATCTAGCCAACCCGCGTCACGTATTGGTTTGCTGAAAGTGAATACTCTGCAGTTGAGATTTGGGGATTTCGACCGCTACTGACATTTTCCCAGGATAAGGCATAACCAGCGGTATGAAAAAAAAAAAAAAAAAAAGGGAGTATAGAAATTTTTTGACCATTATTTGGACCTATTCCATTAAATTCATCACTTCTCCATCATCACTTTCCTCCATATCATTTACGCAAAAAATTTGACCCATACACCCTTTTGATTCACCCATTTTGACGCATTAATTAGGACTATCGGTTAGGTTAATCTCTGCATCCTCATCACTTTCCCCATATCATTTTTCTGCAAAAATTTACCAGTAGCACCAGTTCAGCAGATCATCCTTGGCTACACGGTAACCAAAGAACTAGAATCTACGTTTCAACACCGCAACATGGTTTACTTTGGACCCAACAAAGTTACCCAGCAACTCTGCTACTATTGCCTCCGGTAGTGCCTCGCCAGATGCATCGTCCGGACGATGCAGTCCGCGATAAAAATGAGCCGGAATGCAGCCGTTTGTAGCTCGCACCAAACTCAAAATCCTCGATGATGATGTGTACCTAAAAATGAAGGTGAAACCTCTTCCCATTCCTCAACCACATCACTTTCAGGGACATACGCCTTCGGCGGGTGGATGTAACCAAATTCGATAGCTCATACTACTTAATTTGGGTTAAATGGAACATTATTTCTCTCTCCACAACATTCCACGGATATTGTGGCACCGGTGTGGTGTTCACCAAAGTACTGATCCAAAACCCGGCAATGGTGGCAATGGAGAAAACTTCCGTCAAGGATATATTGCTTAGAACCAATTTGTTTGTTGGGCACATGAGCGATTTGACACCGGGCACCCAACCATTTAGGTCGTTTGACAAAATTGAAGCAATTCGGCACAATCAAAGACTTCATAGAAGCTACATTTGGCGTCGGCTTTTACCAGTTAGGAGGGCATGAATGATACCTTCTTTACCCAGTGCTGTCAGTGGCCTCAAGGGGGAGGTTGGGGCCCATGTCCTCAGCGAAACGACCTACGACTTGATTGGAAACTACCAAAAGACAAAGAAGGCAACAAATTGCATTTCATCTCAAGGCAAGCCACTTCTTCGGTAGCCCTAAACCCGGTAAAACCCACTACTCCCTCCCATAAATCCTGAATTGACCCGGGCTGAAATGGGTGAAAGACAACTCAAAGGCCTATTTATACTTGCTTGATGACAAATATTTTCCTGGCCACAAATGTAAGGAACAAAGCTCTTTATGGCCCTCTCCGAAGATACTCAAGAAGACGATGATGGGCACTGTTCAGGAGTCACCAGAAATTTCTGAAATAGACCCTCCTTCCGGCCCTCCTGCGGAAGAACCCATCATTTCCCTCAAGCGCCCTCACGGCTTTGCTAAACTCTCAAGCTAATCGGTTATATCAAGCTTTTGAAAGGTCATCATCTTAGTTGATAGTGAAGCCACCCACAACTTTATTCATCGCACATCGCCCAAGAAACCCACTAATATATCCATCATTTAATATTTCCAAATAATGATTTCCAATGGGGGGCTCTATGAAATGTGGAGGGCCGTTTTGCAGCGAAATAATGCGTCTCAATGGGTGAGCTACAACCTCAAATCACACATATGTTTGCTATTGACACATGGGAGGTTAGAACATTCATCGGTAGGTGCAGTGTCGAGAACCTTGGGTCCCCATTCTCATGGACTTGAACTTAACCATGCAAATTTGACCAAGGCATTACATAAATTTCAAGGCATCCTTTGCGGGTTTCTGAGAATGTCGGTTTCTCAGTGAGAAATTACTCAAAAAGGCCATTCGGTGTCATAGCCCAACTCCATGCCAGTAAGCCACAATCCCACACCCCAAGACCGCCGAGCCCTCTTGACTGGCATCGCCAGTCTTCTCTCCACTTCCCATGGACTTCCTCCTTCCCGCGACGGCCATGATCATTCCATTCCCCTTGTCCCGGGGAGCCTTCCCCCCAACATAAGCCCATACCATACCTTTTCCCAAAAGAATGAAGTGAAAAGATGGTCCGGGAACTCGGTAGAGTTATCCCCATCTGATCACGAGTCCTTACTCCTCTCCGGTTGTCATGGTACTAAAGAAAGGTTCGTGGCAGAATGTCGACACTTCAGTGCACTCAATAAACTCACCATCAAAGATAAATTTCCCATCCCGGTCATTGATGACCTCTGGATGGCAGAGTGGTGCCCAATTCTTCCACCAAACTTGACCTTCGCTTGAGCTATCACGAATCCCATTATGAAAGAGCATTTCCGCATATGAGGAGCCACTCTGAGTTTTGGTCATGCCTTTGGGTTTGCCAGCGCCCTCTGCTGAGCCTCATGAGGCGAACCATGTCTTAGTCCCTTTCTTCCGTCATTTTTGTCCAGATTTTCTTTGATGATATCCTCATATATAGAGACATGGAAAGACCATGCGACTCATGTGTGGATCAAGTTCTCGCTCGCTTCGGCATGACTTTTCCCTCAAGCGGTCAAATGTGCTTTTGAATTGCGTCCGAAGTTGAATACTTGGAAGATTCATCACCATTGGGCAAGGATGGTGTCGGGGTGGACCCAAAAAAGATTGAAGCGATGATACAAGATTGGCCTCGCCCTAAGACTCTAAAAGCTTGCGTGGATTTTGGGCCTCGATTATTACCGCAAGTTGTCAAGAACTATGGAAATATTCCAGCGCCTCTCACGGCCCTCCTTAAAAGAACTCTTTCAATTGGACCCGTGGTGAAGCTTTTCAAACTTTGAAAGATGGCCATATTGCACCCTCGGTTCGGCTCTCACGACTTCACAAAGGAGCATTTGTGTTGGAATGCGATGCATCCGGGAAAGGAGATGCTTGTCAGCATATGCAATAGGTCGACCTTTGGCCTTCGTGAAACAACTATCACAGCGCTGGCGAAAGAATGCGGAGCAAAACCTATCATGAAAGAAATGTTAGCCGTTATGCAGTTGAATTATGAAGTCCTTATCTCTTGGGCGTTGAAATTAAGGCGGACCATCAAAGCCTCAAATACTTTACGGAACAACGCATTTCCTCCCAAGAGCAAAATGGGTCCACTAATGCTGGCTATGATTATGAGATCATTTACAAGAAGAAGGGCCAAGACAATGTAGTGGTGGATGCTCTGTCCAGAAAGTATAGAAGGCGAGGATCCCTCTTTTCTCTTTCCTTCATTGTACGATTGGTACGCAAAGTACATTGCACCGAAGGAATGGTACATGCCAAGACCCCAAAAGTTACAGCATCCTAATTCAGCAACGCCTTCTACGGGGAGCAAGACACGAGGCTCCCCGGTACTCTTGGCTTCGGGGATGAAGACTTACGATACAAAAGATTAAGCTTGTATTTATCTTAAACAATCAAGCTCAAATCCACGGTACTCTCTGACTTCATACTACCTACACCCGCAGTGGGCACTCGGAGTTTCACCAAAACTTGTATGGCGAGTTAGCGGCTCCTTTTACGGGATGGTGGCAAAACAAGACATCGTAAGTTTGTAGGTGAATATGAGATGCATAGCGCAACAAGGGGAGAAACGGTCAAATCTCCGGGCACACTCCAACATGCCCAATTCCCCTGGATATTTGGAAGGATATATCTATGGATTTTATTACGGGCTTACTAATCGAGGAGTCATCGTTGATAATGGTGGTGGTGGATCTGCTTTCCAAGTATGCTGTTTTGTGCTCGCTGCCATTTCTTTGCGCATCCACCGGTATTGGTTTTATGGATCGAGTGTTGGCGTGCCAAATATTGTTTCGATCAAAGGACCCAACTTTCTGAAACAATTTTGGCAAGATTTGTTTAAGATACAAGGCACACACAATTGCATCTCATTTCTGACATCATCCAGACGGATGGTCAAGCGAAATTAGATCAACAAGTGTTGGAAACTATACGAAGGTGCTGCATCAGAAAAACAACACCAGTGGGCTCAATGGATTTACCCCTCACTTGAGATAGATTTGTTTCTTACTATCATCCTGACCACTTTCGCGCGTGACTCCTTTTGACGTTGTATGGTGAAGCCAGGTCAGTTCTCATACTTAGGGTACCTCGAGGTCCGAGGCGGTCGACCAAACACCACGGTCGGGAGATATCGCCGGTACCCTTAAAGAGAATTTGAAGTCATGGCCGAGGAACGGAGATGGCGACAAGCGGTCAAATTCAGACGTCAATTTGTAGAAGGGGATCCCGTGTTACCATTTCCCCAACCATATAAGCAAACTTCCCTCAAGGCCCGGCGATTAATGGAAGATAGCCCCCAAATTTTGTAAGCCCTTACGGTGATTCTAAAGCGGGTGGGACAAATTATGGAATTAGCTTTACCCGGTCGATTGAAGCTACATCCACATTTTCATGTTTCCTGCTTGAAGAGGTGATTGGGCCAGGTACTAGCTTCAAATAACCTTCCCAAGTTAGCGAAGAAGGATCCATTTGAGCGTTTCTAACCAGACGGAGTTTGGACCGGAGGGCGATAAAGCTGCGTCGAGAGAACCATCAAAGGAAGTGCTGCGTCTGATTGGAAAGATATGACTCGATGGAAGACTTGACTTACCAGTACGCCTTATTCATATTGTGGCCCGGCAGCCTTACATCTCAAATGCCAGGACAAAGAATTTTGTTTGAGGACATGTTAAGGTCCTAACCATAATGGGTAGATCAATTTATTCGGATGTAATAAAAGGTCAATATTAATAAGGCATTTTAATAAAATATAATAAGGCGGATTTAAGAAGATCTAATAGAAGTTTCCTCTTCTATAAGGATCTTCGTCTAGATGGTTTTTTTTGATAGTCATATTTAGTATGAATAAGGGTAGAGGGTATGAAAGACCTAGCTTGGATATTATTGTAGCAGGGCGCTGCTCGACTGGAAGTTACCCTCGAAGACTTGTAGTGTGCTATCTGAATCAAATTTTATTTACATTTCAAGTGTTATTTTGTTTGCTATTTGCATTATATCATTTTAGTATTCGCGAAGATTTTTTGGATATTTTACTGTTATTATTTCTAGCATTTCGTTTTACATTGCATATTTTATATATCACGGTATCTGCAACCTAAAATCCTTACAAGATTATTTATCACCCGGAATAAGGTATTAATGTATTTTCCATACAATCCAACCCCTTCTTCCTTTGAGAGCTTGTTGCATCAAAAATAATGTAATGAATTCCCAAATTTTATAAAGATAACAATATATATTGCATGCCTTCCGATTGACACTTGTCGCAGAAGTAGCTTTAGTCACTTGGTGACTTGTTCCCAACCCTCGAGAACTTAGGATAAAACATGTCCACATTACACTTTTAGAAATATTAAAATATTCTCCCCCTTTTCCCTTTCGATTGGGTATTTGATCGGAGCTTGATGATGCAATATTGTATTAATATTCATAATTATAATTACATGGATAGGAATGTTATCTTGCATCGGAGGTCCCCATCATCATAATCTACGGGCTCCAACCTCATACATATCCATTCATTCGTAGTACATTATCCCAAGTCTGAGGGCAACATGGTGTAATGTGTGCACTTTCCCATGTGTGTGCAACACACAAAATGTGAACACCCTCTCTTTATAACAATTCTCTGTGCACTACTCAAGTGCACACAAAAAAAAAAAAAAATATATATTTATTTTATTTATGCTTGAGCAATCGTCTCACTAGCCCATATGTACAATTACAAATTTTTTGGTATTAGGGACATTACATTACCCCAAAATCCAATTTGTCCAACAACAACCTAGAGAACAAGAACAATGGAAGGCCCAAAAGAAAAAACGTAGATTAGGCAAATCAAGATATCAGTTGCCTAATGAGGACTCTGCCTAATGGATATGGGACCTCCTTTGTCCCTCCATTTTGGAGGTATGCAACAAGTAACAATAGATATGCAGCTCTTTCAAAACCCAAAGAAACTCCTGAGGAAATATAGAAAATTTTGATATAGGAGGTTGAAAAATGGAGACAAGAGACAAAAATCCCTCAAAACCCTAGAAGCATAGACCATGAGTATCCCATGGAAATAAAACTACTCTCAAGACATGGAGCTGTTGAGTAATAAATTTCCATTCTTTTTACCATTATTTCACATCTTTCTCCTTGACTTTTAATCATTTATCGCTTCATGTAACCTTGTATTAAGTCCATTTTCATGCTTTATGTGTGTTTAGGTTCAATATGTTTTCCAATGCATTTATTTTGCTTTATTTTAAATTGATTTAATATTTAAATATTATTAGAAATGCCAACATGTTTTTACTTATCTATGAAAGTTGGGTTAGTTTGGTGATGATTACATGTCAAATTTGGAGTTTACAACAATGATTTTTACCACTTAAGCCAAATTCGAATTTCATATTCAACCACTAAAGATTTGTCATGGATTTGGATCATCATCGACTATCTTGGATGTGTAAAGGATATTTGACCATATAAAAGATTAATGTGATTTGTTTTGAATTATTAACAAATATCTTGTAACCATTTACAAGTTGGTTTTTAGATTTTACTTATTAGTAAATGTTTGTAACCACATGAGAGAAAAGTGGATCTAAATTTATTATTTCCTTTTCTTATTCTCAAAGAAAATTATGTATAAATAAGAGTTCCTTATCGTTCCAAAGGGAGGGACTCTTAGAGCAATGTCCAAATTATAGGAGGAATCTTGGAGCATATGTCCAAATTATGATCCAATAGAATAAAGTTCTTGCTATTTCTCTTTACATAATTTTGCATTAATTAGTTCTATTAATAGTATGCTTTAATTTACTTTACAATGTTGTAGTTTAGTTGTTCTTGTTCTTGGGAAATTTAGCTCTCAAATGGATCATGAGGTGGTATTTTATTTCATTTTAATAATACCGTCAGTTTTCCCTTTTTATCAAAGCATTGATTCATGGAAAGAAAAAGTCTCATCCACACCAAAATATAACTTGGTACAGGTTCATTGCTAGAATTGATTATGT
>SNQJ01S0286196.1:0-10964 GCA_010110895.2 Picea sitchensis
AATTATACCACCGGAATCAGGAAGACGAGCCAGACGCAATGGTGTTGGTTTCATCGGATTCCGAGCACTTTCATTTTTGAGCATTTTTCATGCCCTGTCAGCCTTTTGAATCCGATTTCGGATCATGTAAGTAGGCTCCTTGGAGATAATCCTTCCTGTTGCATTGTGCAACTTCCCGTAGCCTCAACCTAGCCTAATATTCCTTTTCCCTATGTGGAGTTTAGTCCCATCTCGGGGGTGACCCACTATTGATAGCTTGGAGCAACAAGGTCTAAGGATGGGAGGTTCGTGGAAGGTCTTCATGCATTCAGTGGTCTTCTCATAAAAAGATAAGTACCAAATATATGTTAATTTTACATTCTATGATGTATGTTGTGTATCTTGTACATGCGTTAATATGTTATAAAAAATGCATGTGTTTATTGCATGTATGTATTACTGTCTCTTTTGCATGAATATTTGTATGAAAAACATGTTATGTCTATTTAAAATTGCATTATATATATATATTTATGTATATTAGAGCATGATAGTTTCAAGTGGCATGACCGACTTGGGTGGCTGGGTGTGTTACAACCAGTTTTCAAAACAATTTAGTTTTGAGCTAGTGGCATGTCCACAGAAAGGGCATTCAGGGAACGTTACAATATGGTATTAGAGCCATGGTTTCAATACTGAACCTGGATGGGCCAAAAATGTGGAATTTGAAGTAAAAATTCCACAAGAATTTGATGTATAGTGTGCCAAGAGGGCATTGAGAGAGCTCCTGGGTGGTATTGGAAAGCTCAGGAGGTATAACAATTTGATAAACCATGACAGATGTGGTATTGGGATATAGAGTTAAATTGTGCCATTGGATCTGTTTGGAGGGAGACAGATCCCCCACAACCGTCAGATTGGGAGAAGGTCCATGAAGATTAAGCAATGTTTGAGGTTCATAATTTTGGGGGTTGTGGGGTATTCAACAGCTCAATCCTCCGAATTACTGGAGTGATTCTTAGCCGTAGATCGCTTGGGAGGAGGAGATCCATCATATTTCTCTTGTGTTTCAGCGTTCGGGGAAATCCCTTGGAGGTTGCAAGACAATGAAATCACTAAAGTACCGAAACTACGGGAAGAAACCGTCGACTGTCGTCGATTCAAGAGTTTCAACAAAATATCAATAAGAAGAATCACCAAATTCTTGGTTTTCCAAAGTGATATGTCATGATGATGTCACCGGGGGTGACATGGAAGCATTCAAAATTTTCTAGTTCATTAGTGTGGGAGTTTTGTGAAAGTGACGATGAGATAACAAAATCACCGAAGTATTGAGTTGCAGAAGTGATATGTCATGATGACGTCACAGGGGGTGACATGGACTAGTTCAAAAGTTCGACAATTCGACAGTTCGAAAACTTGGAGAAAATGTCGAAGGAAGGAAATCCGCGAAGTCCCGAAGTGTCGGGTATGATGTGGAAAGATGATGTCACCTAGGGTGACGTGGACCTACCTAGGTCTGCCATGTGTCACTCATTTTTGTACTTTTGATAGGCCCTTAGGATCGATTGGAACCTGACATGTGTCACTTGACGATGGGGCCATGTGTCACTAGTTTGATTGGTGACAACTGTACGTCGTGGGTCTCGAAAGGTTAAGTAGTTAGGGAGTTTGGTGTTTGGGGAAAATTGTTGGAAGAACTTTCGGACCTCCGAAGTCCCGTAGTCTCGAAGTCTCGAAGTTTCAAAGTGATGTGGCAGTGATGTCACCTGGGGGTGACATGGGCACGCATGATGCATGCCACATGTCAGTGTGCTATCTTATTTTCAAAGGATGATTTTCCATTTAGAGCTTGACATGTGTCACCCCTTTAATTGGGCCACGTGTCTTCTTCTAGTGTTCTTCCACATGGTGCCAGATCCTACAATCTAGAAACTTAACACTCCAGAGGAACTTGGTGAAGAATGGTTAAGTATGAAGACTTCCGAAGCTCTAAAGAGTGGAGTAAATCATGACCATTAATTAGAAAGGACGTGTGGCATCAAATTCCATAGTCTGGAGGAGTGGTACTCTGGGGGATTGAATTGCATAATTGTTGCAGTCGAGGACTTTCGGAGGCCCAAAGGCCAGATTCCATCATGACCGTTGATCAAAGATGACACGTGGAGGCAATAGAGGGGATATCCAGTGGGTCGACACTTTGGGAGATTGGTATTGAAGTGTTTTGGAAACCGTTGAAGCCCAAAGTCCCAGAGATCCAAGCCACCGCATATCTAAACAAGGAAGGAGGACTGTCGATCTGTACATCCTCCGAGTATTCAGAGAATTGGTATTTGGGGAAAATGTATTGTAGTGGAGGAAGATCCTCCGAAGCCCCAAAGTTCCAGAGCCTCGTAGTCCTGAAGCATAGGATAAGCGCCTAATGATTAACATTTGGTCACAACCCCTGGTCACATGAATTTGGGCACCGAAGGAAAGGAGCTAGCACTCAAAATTTTTGTTAAATAACAAAAAAGGGACAAATTGTTCAAGTAGCCATAACTTCCTGCTAAAAAATTAGAATTGAGCATGGAAGAAACCATTGGAAAGGTATTGAATAGTAGAAGATAGCTAGTCACCCATAAATTGGATCTGAATAGTCAATTTCTTAGGAAAACAACAGAAAAGATTTATGATATATTAATGAATCATAATGGTTCATGTTTTAATGAAATTATTAAGAACAGTTAGCTTGACAATGTTCTGTTGGCTACACATTTTTGCAGAATTAACAACTTTCATATCAGAGTCAGCACATAGTGTAGAATTTATGGATGATACTCAAGTAGTTTTCAATCAAGAAGATAAAAACAGAGGGTCGAATGTGAAGTTGGATAGGGAAGGAACCAACTCCAATGGACATGGAGGAGAAAAGGAAGAAGACATAAATATGGCCGAGACCATTTAGAAATTGCAGACAGATTTCTAGAGAAACAAGGATGATAATGAAAGGCTTATGAAGGCCAAGGAACAACCAGAATACCTCAATATGAAGTTAATGAAAATCCTTGACAAAATTGAAAAGAAGATGGATAAGGAGAGTGGCTCCAACAAATCATGAAGCCACAAGACCCCTGAGAAGAAAGGAAGATCAAGGAGTGGTAGAAGACATCACCATCACTCCCAAAAACATTTCCATAGGGGAGAACACAATATCTCAACTACATCCCCTGTTAGGAAGCATAGGAGTTATGGGGTGGATGAGTTGAAAGGAGAAATGAATAATATCAAACCTCGTACTTTTGATGGAGAGCATAAGAAGGATGAATATGTTGAGACATGGTTTCTAGGCATGAGGAAGTACTTCCAATTGCATAACTATTCTTCTCATGCAGAGGGAAGAATTTCCATCTATAAACTTAAAGGAAAGGAATCCATGTGGTGGGATCAATTGGTCCAAGTGCAATGCCTCAGGGAGAAGAATGTGACTTGGAAGGAATTGAAGAGACATTTTGAGAAGAAATGCTCGACCAAGAGGTATTATGATAAAAATATGAAAGAGTTATTTGAACTTAAACTGAGAAACATGAATATTCATGAATATGAAAGGATATTTCTAGATTTGTTGAAGTATGTCTCCTTCATCAAGGATGAGACAATGAATCTTCATAGGTACCTAAGTGGGATTCCATATTTCATCAGCAATAAAATCCAATATGATGATCCCAAGACTCTGGAAGAAACTATAAGGAGAGAAAAATGCTCATATGATCAACAAAAATGAAAGCCTACTTTCCAGAAGGCTTGGGAGGACAAGAAGAAGTTCAAGAAGGAACAAAGAGAGAAAGGAAATAAGCCTCCATTTTTCAAAGATAGTCCTCAAGGACAACCATCTTTTAGAGAGCATACAATAGCTGAGGTTGGAAGACAAAGGCCAAGGAAGTCACCCATTCAATGTTGGGGCTGTAAAGGAGACCACAAGTATAGAGATTTTCCTCAGAAAAATGACAAACTGAGAGCTGTCCACAATGTACAACAAGTTGAAATAGTGGAGGACATGAGTAGAAGTATACCTAGGATCTATGCAGCCCCGGAAAGCAAGAAAGATGAGTTTCAATCACATATGATTGAAGTTGAAGGTATGATCAATAACCATGCCTTTAATATTTTGATAGATTCAATATCTAGTCATAGTTACATAGATCCTAAAGTTGTGGATAGATTGATTTTTCCAAGAAACAAAAATGGGAAATCTTGGCTAGTACATCTAGCTACATGAACCAAGAGAAAAGTTGTTGAGCTGGTTAAATCATGTCCAGTGGACATGAATGGGCTAAGTACCAAGGAATATTTGAACATATTTCCATTGGGTTCTTATGACTGTCTAATTGGTATGGATTGGTTGGACCAACACCATGTTGTCTTAGACTATCGTAAAAAGGAATTTACTTGTCTGGATGAGGAAGGGAACCCAAGAGCAGTCCAAGGAATTCCTAGGGAAGTTACTGTCCATTAAATATCAGCAATGCAGCTGAAGAAGTGTTACAGGAAGTGTCACCAATTATTTGCAGCTCATATGGAAGAAGTAACTAACGATAAGGTGCCAAATCTAGAGGATCACTCAGTCTTGAAATATTTTGAGGATATGTTCAAGGATTTACCAAGACTACCCCCAAAGAGAGATATTGTTTTATCTATAAATTTGATGCCTGGAGCAACTCCAATATCAAAGACTCCCTACATAACGAGTACACCAGAGCTGAAGGATTTGCAAATGCATCTTGAAGAGCTACTGAAGAAGGGGTATATATGCCCAAGTGTGTCACCTTGCGGTTCCCCAGTCTTGTTTGTGAAGAAGAAATATCGGACATTGAGATTGTGCATCGATTTCAGACAGTTGAACAAAGTGACTATAAAGAACAAGTATCATTTTCCAAGGATCGATGATCTCTTTGATCAGTTAAAGGATGCAAATATATTCTCAAAGATTGATCTGATGTCTGGATATCATAAGGTAAGGATCAGATATGAAGACATCAACAAGACCTCCTTCACGATAAGGTATGGTCACTATGAATTCACAGTTGTGACATTTGGGTTATCAAATGCACCAGTTGTTTTTATGTGCTTGATGAATGGTGTTTTACGGGAATACTTAGACAAGTTTGTCATTGTATTTTTGGATGACATCCTTGTGTATTCGAAGTTAGAGGAAGAACACGAGAATCATTTGAGGATGGTGTTGCAAGTGATAAGATAGCATCAATTGTATGAAAAATTGAGCAAGTGCTCATTTTATCAAAACATAATTCACTATTTGGAGCATATCATATCTGAATAAGGGATAATAGTGGACCCTAAAAAGATTGAGGCCATTAAAGGGTGGACAACACCTAAGAATGTGACAAAATTAAGATCCTTCATGGGCCTAGATGGATACTATAAAAGATTCATTGTAGGGTTTTCAAGAATTGCGCATCCAATAACTTCCTTTCAAAGGAAAGGGGTGAAGTTTCAATGGACAACAGAGTGTGAAAAGAGATTCCGACAATTGAAGAAGTTGTTAACAAGTGATCCAATTCTGAGGATTGCTGATCTGAATGAATATTTTGTGGTTTGCATAGATGCGTGCAAGGAATGACTTGGTCAAGTCCTTAGTCATAATGGGTTTGTGATATGTTTCGAGTCCATAAAACTGAAAGAACATGAAAGAATCTATGCCACTCATGATTTGGAGTTGGAAGCCATAGTGCACAGTTTGAAGAAGTGGAGGAATTACCTCATGGGAAAGAGGTTTGAGTTGAGGAAAGACCATAATGGTCTGAAGTACTTGTTTGATCAACCAACTGTGAATGCTAGTCAAAGAAGATGGTTGGAATTCCTCTGTGAGTATGAATTTGATATTAAGAAGATCGAAGGAAAGGAGAAAAAATTGGTTGATGCACTCAACAGGAGAGTGCATGAACTACATTCTACATCCATTAGCATGTATCAGACTGATCTTAAAGGTAAAATTTCTGAGGATGCAAAAGTAGATTTGCAGTACATGGAATTGGTAACGAAATTGTAGCAAGGAAAAATGCAATAGAAAGTTGAAGACTATGAATTGGGAATTGATGGAATTATTTTGTACAAGAACAAATTTTATGGACCCAATTCTCCTGAATTTAGGGGTACAATTTTAAAGAGATGCATAATGTACCTTATGCGGTACACCTAGGATATCGGAAAAACGTTTCAACAGTCAAGAGCCACTATTATTGGCCAGACATGAAAAAGGAGATTGTTGAATACATTGTGAAATGTTTGGAGTGTTAGAAGGTTAAGGATGAGAATAGACACCCGACTGGGTTGCTACAACCATTTCCCATTCCTAAGTGGAAGTGGGAAGTGATAACAATGGATTTTGTCACCTAATTTCCCAGAACAAGCAAGCAACATGATGTTATCATGGTGGTGGTGGAAAAACTTACTAAAGCTGGCCATTTCATTCCTACGAAGGTTACTCACAAGGAAACCAATGTTGTTGATATATATATGAGGGAAGCAACACGCTTGCATGGAATACCCAAAACAATTGTGTCTGAAAGAGACCCAAAGTTTACCTCAAAGTTCTAGAAGGGGTTATTCAAAGGGTTCAGAACAAATCTGAACTTCAACACAACTTATCATCCCAAGTCTGATGGGAAAACAAAGAGAGTGAACCAAGTTATTGACGATATGCTAAGGATGTATGTGATGGGAAAACCATCTAAACGGGAAGATTATCTACACTTGGTAGAATTTTCCTACAACAATGGGTATTAGGAATCACTGAATATGAGCCCATTTGAGGAACTTTATGGCAGAAAGTGCAACACACCAGTAAGCTCGGACAACCCAATTGACAGAGAAGTAGTTGGGCTAGAGTTGCTCAGAGAAATGGAAGAGAAAATGTTGAAGATTAAGAAGAATTTAAAGGCTTCCTAAGACAGGTAGAAAAACTATGCTGGCAAGAATAAAACACACAGGGAATTTAAAGTGGGTGATCGTCTTTTCTTGAAAGTGAAGGCCAACAAAAGTTCCCTAAAGGTGGTAAATTGTCCCAGGTTGGCAACCAGATATTGTGGGCCATTTGAAATCCTAGAGAGGATTGGACCAGTAGCTTATATGCTTGCATTTTCTACATCTATGTCTATACATAATTGCTTAATTGTCCATGTATCATTGCTTAAGAAATATATACCTGATGCTAATCATGTTATTTATTGGAATGTGATTCATGTGGATCAAGAAATTGATTTTCAAGTGCACCCTCTATGCATTCTAGATCGGAAAAGAAAACAACTCCAGAATCGATCCATAGGGCTTGTAAAGGTCCAATGGACCTGGTGCGGTCCTGAGGACGCAACATGGGAGCATGGAGATGCTATGTGAGCATAATACCCTCATCGTTTTGAATATTTTGAAAATATTGTTGATGTTATGTAAATGAGTTGCACTGAGGACAGTGCAAAAATAAGGGGAGGGGATTGTAATACCCCAAGGCTGAGCCCTACTAAATTATAATGATGTATAATGACTTTTATAAGCTGGTGAGCCAAGTATTTATAATCTAGTAGGCTTATGTATTTATTAGGCCAGAGAGATTAGATGCTAAGGATAGTGAACCTGATTTTGTATATGTAATTATGTAGATCATTAATGAAATACATCGTTGTGTGTATACCGACCACAAAGAAAAAGTTAAGGGGGACTAAGCTCCACTAGGAAGGGAAAGGGAAGGGGGCTGATAGGCGAGGAAAGAGGAGATAATATTGAGGGATTAACCCAAAGGAATATTGTAATGTATTTCTTGAAAATACTAAAGTTGGGAAATAAACCCAGTTATCCTAAGTTCCTTTGGGTAGAAGAACAAAATCCAAGTGGAGAGGAAGGAGTTCCTGAAGAGCTAAGTTTCACCCAGGACACATGTAGATTTATGAGGGAATTTCCACCATTGGGGGGTTTTTCTCTCACCATTCTATCTCCCTCATGATTCTTAGCATTCTGACCATTCTGGCTATATTTCCTCACGAGTTCATTCTCATTATTCTTTCCATCCCTTGTCCAGTTCACGCACTCACTAAGAAGGCACGCAGCTAGATCCATTTCTTCCATTGTTGAACCTATGTCATCGTGAACCTATGTAATTTGTTGATTCATCCCTTTCCTTACCCATTTTTTCTACTGTGGTTTGAAGAGGCAGATTGTTAGGCCCGTGGTTGAAGAAACAGGTTTTCAGGCCTGTGAGAAACTCTCTCCAGGTGAGAGAGATTGTTGGGGAAGTGATTTCTCCTGGAGAGAGTCCATCACTAGATATAGAGCTCTGGGAATTTCTGATTGGACCTGTTGCTGAAGCCATGGAAGGGAAGTGGAGCAACCAATGAACTATGGAACAATGAAGGTGCATATTCCCAGGGTGGGATAGTCATGTGGGGAATGAGAGTTTGTGAGCAGTGGGTGTAAATAGGCTCCTTGGAGGGAATCCTTCCTATTGCATTGTGCATCTTCCCGTAGCCTCAACCTAGTCTAGGATTCATTTTCCCTATGTGGAGTTTATTCCCAGCTCCGGGGTGACCCACTGTTGATAGCTTGGAGAAGTGTGGTCTAAGGCTGGGAAGTTCATGGAAGTTCTTCACGTAGTCGGTGGTATTCTCATAAAAAGATAAGTACCAAATCTATGTGAATTTTACATGTTATGTTGTATGTTGTGTATCTTGTACATGTGTTAAAATGTTATCAGAATTGCCTGTGTTTATTGCATGTATGTATTACTGTCGATTCTGCATGAATATGTGTATGAACATAATGTTCATGTTTGTTTAAAATTCCATTAGATATATATATGTATATCAGAGCATGATAGTTTCAAGTGGCATTACCGACATGGGTGGATGGGTGTGTTACAACCGATTTTCAGAACAATTTGGTTTTGATTTAGTGGCATGTCCTTGGAAAGGGAAGCTGGGGGATGTTACAATCATGCATGCATGAATTCCTAAGGAAAACTAACCACTTGATTGCTTTTATAAATTACAGAATTTCCTGCCATATATATGAGTGTATTCCCCTCATTCATTGTATCATATAAACCATATTCATCATATTGATCATCATATGTATCAATCACAATGATCATGATTGATTAGCTCATTGGATTAGTGTGGATATATTTTCTCATTCTTCCATATTGAATCTCTCATCCTTTCTTGATAATTTTTGTTTGTAGTTTCTTTAGCTAGGTATCCTGTGCAGGTCTCGATGAAACATTGACACCTATCCCCGCATCTAAAGGAATATCAACAAGAGATATGGAGTTTTATTTATTATTTTGATGCATTTAACATTACTTTTATACCTCATGATCAAAATGTAGATGCAGATATATTGGACAACGCGACATCTAGGTTCATTCCCCCTAATGATGTTTTTTCGGTTGAAATGATTTTCAGGCCCTCCATACCTGACAACATCACAAATTGGAGAGTATTCGATGATGACACTCAAATGATCATTTTTCTCACCAGTTCAGGCACTTTTCAAAATGTAGTGATTGATGTTGAAGTACATCAACAAGAACTACAAACTTATTGACATCAAGCAATCAAAGTGAAGACAAACTGTGTACCAATTAATGTTTTGACTCTTGAGAAGTTATTTGATTTGCAAACTAAGTTCAGGAGGATTTCCAACCCGAAAACAAATAGCTCGACCATGATGCATTTTTTGGTCAATCTTGGAACATATGAACAACTCAAATATGTAAATATGGGCACTTGCTATTCAAAGACAGATAAACACACATTTACGAAACTGCTTAAGACGTATCGAGATGTTTTTTCTTGGACTTATGACGATTTGAAAACATATGATACCTGAATATTACACCATGTGATCCCTATTAAAGAGGGTATCAATCCTTTGCAGTAGAAGCTCAGAAAAATACATCCAAATCTCGAGCCTCTTATACAAAAAGATTTGAAGAAATTGTTAGATGTCCAAATCATCTTCAAAGTTTGACATTCAACTTGGGTCTCTAACATGGTGCCCATAAGAAATAAGTTGGGAGAAATCAGAATTTGGATAGATTTCCAAAATATAAATCATGCTTTCGACAAAGACAACTACCCCATCCCCCCAATGGAGAAAATCCTACAACTTATCTCTAGATATGAGTTTTTTCTCTATTAGATGGAGTTTTAGGGTAAAATCATGTTCTCGTAGTAGAACCCATTCGATTAAAGACCATGTTTCGGACAAAGTGGCGGATGTATTCCTATATAATAATGCCCTTTGGTTTGATGAATGCAAGAGATAATTTAAAAGGGGAAATGAATATCTCTTTTAAAGGATTAATTAGTCAAAGTGTGGTGGTCTACCTTGATGATGTTATTGTTTACTCAAAGAAGAGGGAAGATTATCCCAAGCATCTGAAGCAGATATTTGGAAGATGTATAAAATATGGGATTTATTTGAATCCCAATAAAACTGTGTTTGTTGTTTTTGATGCAGGAGCATTGCAAGGCGTGCAAGCATAGCTAGCAGCGAGACAACGCGGAGATAAGAGATAGCTAGAAAAGCACCAAGCACATTTTTTGAAAATGTTTTGAAATATTAATGAAGTCATTAAGTGGAGGCATGCTTGTATTATTGTAAAAGGACCTTGAGCGATCCGCTCTTGTCCATAGTAGATAGTTTCCTTTACGTGTAATGAATGTAGGTACATAGAATTTAATTCTAGATTAGACAGTTTTAGAGCATAAGAGGGAAACAAGATATTGACGCCCTCATTGTATAGTTGTAAGATGATTGTCAAGATAGAGCATAGAGAATAGAGAAGAGAGCAAAGAGCTATAGTTGAAAACACCCATGTACAGAGATTTGAATTAATAGAAAGAGCTTCGATTCAAATTCATGGTATTGTATTTGTTATCTGTGTATGCATGTTGAATGTTATGCTCATGGATGTTTACTTTCTGTTATAC
>SNQJ01S0286198.1:0-10964 GCA_010110895.2 Picea sitchensis
TATGAAACTCACCAAGGTGAAACAGGGTCAAAAACATAATGTCCAAGAAATCATTATATAATCAAAATAAACTTAAATACACCATTTTTAAATGCCTCAAATATTAGGGTGATTACCTACCACAATACCTGACTTTTACCGCATGGGGAAAGACTAATCTACCTTCCAGAAGATGGATGGTGTGGTGTATGTGTTGACAATGGATTAGAATGTGGTCATAGAGAGAGATTCCATATGTGAAAGTGGAAACTTCTAGTCATTTGTTCTCTCAACACGCCATATCTGCAACCTAAGGGCCTCGAGACATAATCTCCTTAGTTATCCTACAAAATGGGGATAAAATTTAGCTCCTACTTGGGACATGTGTGTGTCGTAGAGTCCATGAGAACTACAACATATCTTGGTAGAAATGTACCTACAATGAAACAAGAAATCATAAAATATGGGGTTGTTCTATCACCCTTTGTCCATATACATCAAAATCCAAATGGAAACTAATCTAGAAAATAAAATTTTAGCATTTTTTTCAAAAATTTCTAAACTAAACATGAAATCAATATGAAAGTAGATAAAAATGAAAAATGAAATGTATATAAAATAATATGAGAAATCAAAATGAAAGTGAAAGGAAATAAATATGACCTACCTACTTAGTTGGGTCCTAGGCCCTAAAGATTATGTGATAGGTGATGTCAGGTGAAGTCATGCAACCAATTGATTATCGTGTCGAAGTATCTCCCCCTGTGCTTAGTTAGGTAAAACAAAAAATATAAGTCAAATACGTAATGATATTGATAATAAATAGATATGTAATCATGAAATGAAGATATATGGGTGGGAGGGAGGAAGTCCTACTGGAGAGATAAACCATCAGTTTGATCATCATTCCTGAAAGTATACCCACAAGCCTGATACATCCATCTCTGAAGAGGGATACCATATGTAGACGATGAATCATCTTCATCTTCACTTAGAAAATCACTTCTTCCTGAAGATTGAGAAGATATGAGAGATCCCAAGAAGACCTCATGATTTCCCTGAGAAGAAGGGATGAGGATGGCCTTAGGTCTAGAGAAAGAAAAATGCAGCCTCTTCATCTGTGAACCGCTGTATAAATCCTCAATATAAAAATACTTTCTCTTTGTAGAGTGAGCCTTTGATCAACCTGAGATGGCCACATCCTTTTATTCATCTGAAATCGAGGATCAAGGTGGATGAAAATCATCATAGAACAAGTCCACATCCCCAAAAGGATATGCATCACAATTCCCAAGGGGTGGCTGAAAATCATCCTGAAGATTATGTCACCGATTATCCTTGAATAAATCTATAATCATGTCATCATCAGGCTTCCAAACATATGATTCATACACGCATGAAAAGTAGTCCTTTGAAGGTGACAAATCAAACCCCTTTTCTTGAGAGATAGCCTCAATTTCATAAATAGGCTCTCCATCAAAATTGAAATGACCCAAATCCCATCTATGTCTCTGAATCTGTGTGAAAATGTCTATATTCTCATCAACCATATCCAAAGGTTCTTTCACAAAACCATCCATATGACTGGAAATGACCATCTCTTTGTCTTGATTTATAGGAAGAGTAGAGGTCGAGGTGACTTCAAAAGAATCTTCAAATTATTCATCACTGAGGCTAGTTTCTTCTTCAACTTTGTGAAAATGAGGAGAGAAAGGATGAACAACCTCAACTTCACCAGGAGGGATAAAAGATAATTATGCCATAAAATGTTTCACTTCATCAGGATTCATTTTTCTCTTCATGGGTGTGCTCTTCCATCGCTTCTTCATTACATGAGGATTAATCCTTACTACAAAGTTCTTTGTCTACCTTTTTTGAAAAGGATCTATCATATTTGAGGGATCCTCTAATACTTATTCACTTCTGTAGTCATGGGATAAAGCATCATCAAGTTCTTAAAAAGGGTCATGACTAATAGAGGCTTGGATGTCTTCATCAAGTGGAAGGGAAGATACAATCACTTCATATTCATTGAATTTCTCATTATCCACAGGAAAACCTTCTCTGTGTAGAGCATCTTCAATATCATGGAAAATATCTAGCAAACCCTGAGTGGTTGGTCTGCAATTTCTGAGAAATTCTTCAACAAGATTTGTAGAAGACCAAATAATTTTCAGATCACATGCGTGTACAAGGAAATTCCTTTGAATTGTTTCCAGAGAAGATACAAAACTTTTCGTTAGTACATCTTCATGCAATACATTTATACTTGAGGCATACTTCATATAATTGATGGCACAAGTGACTGCTAGACTTGGGTTACCATTAAATTTGTGGAAAGTTTCCCTCCATTATGTCGTGCAATTCTTAGGATATCCAGAAATATCCTCAGCATCAAAGGAGGGATAAACATTATGGAATTCCCATGGTAAAATCCATGAGGCCATGGTTCCATTACTTAGGGTAATACCTCAATGTTGTCTCCATATGAGTTCAAGGGTCATCAAAGGGTGGAAAGGGATAAGATGGGTTCTTAGAAGGTGGAGTCGACAGATGAAATTCAAGAAGAATTCATCAAGGGTGGAAAGGGAAAGTTCCTTAGGTGGAGTCTCTAGGAAAGATAGGGTAAGGGATTTGGGGTAGCTTGCCAAAGTGTCATTAGGGTTCGGAAGAGGATTCAAAATTCTCCGTGCAAATGGTGCCAAAATCTTATTCCACAAGTTGTAGATTGGGAAAATCCTGATCCAACCACCAAATGGCAACATCTAAGAGAGAAACTACCCACTGTCACCTTAGGCAGGTGTTCCCGTCACTTTATAAGTGAATTTTTCACCTCAAGGGGGGAATCCCAGTGACCCTAGGGTGTAATGAGATAGAAAGTGTGATATATGAATGAATTCCCCTACAAGTCAAGTTTGTATGTCTGGATAAGGGATTGAGTAAGGTATTTATGGTAGCCAGGAGTTTCCAAGAAGTACTAGACCTTGCAAATGTTGATTTTACATGTCAGAGACACACAAAAGACAATGATACAAGCCAAAATATATGGTGGAAAAGAAGTTTAAGCTTGTTGTCCCTAATTGAAGAATTTAGTAACGATATATATCATCAATGAAAATTATAATGAATGTTGCAAACAAGTTTCTAAAAGTCTAGTTGAAAGAGCAAGAGATAAACTAGAAACAACTAGGTTAACCCAAGTAAGATAGAATTAGACTTTAGCAGTGAAAGAAGGTTGTAACAAAAAATAATTTCAGAGCTATTTTTCAGCCTTATGGCTGTAACAAACAAGTTATTACATGAATAATATCAAGCACTAAAACTTCCCCAAAGTCTACCAAAAGGTGTGCTAGGCCTAGTAGCTTATATGGGCAAACTTTAAGTAACTTTCAGTGGTTGATTTAAGAGTTATTAGAGACGTTTGATTAGGGTTTATAAATCCCTAATGTATGTAGATAAAAAATTAACAACATCAAGAATTACTTGAAGAATAATGATGCCCTAGTGGCTCAATCAATATTATAAGGAAAATAAATGAATCCCACTTAGACAACTTTCAAATCATAAAATTTTACGTTAATAGATGCAATATTTTATTTCTCCAATGCAATTTATAGTAGTGCCTTTAACTATTGGGCTATGGATTCAATAAAATAAATAGACAAACAATGCTATATCCTTAGGGTTTTAAACCCTCTTACTCCCCATGGTAAGCAAATGTTAAGCTAGGAGATACTAGTAGGGTGTAAACCCTTTTACTTCTTCTAGAAAAACCTTGTGCAAAAAATAACTTTTAGACAAAATGATAGATAATGGTGGGGTTTTAAATACTTATACTCCCAAATGAATCTATTAAATCAAACTTGTGACTAATAAATTAAGCATCAACAAGATAAATCTTTACCTAGCATCAAGAGATGACAATATAAATCTCTCCTTACCAAGATAAATCCACCACACATGCCAAAGAAGAGATCCAAGAAGGATAACACACTAGTTCTTCCATCAATAGCATAAAGAAAACCAAGGTAAAATCACAAGAGAGAGAAGGTTGCCCAAGGAGGCTTCAAATTTCATCCAAATATCTTTTTCCACAAGGGAGGGCTATGTTCCAAATGAAATACAATTCATATCTATTTATACAAAATGTTCTCAAGTATGTGTGTCCACATAATTTTAGGGTAAACCACAAGATAGGATTCAAGATCCCTAATATTTCCCCTTTACACAAATACTAATAAACAATTTAACTAAATTTTAAATTTGCAGAAGGAAAACCCTAAAATAAGATGATGTCACCCCTTTAGGGTATGTTTTAATACTTGTTCTAAGTTGTTGGGCTTGGATAAGGGTGATTTAGGCTTACAAAAGCCATGTGTCCTTGATCCTTTCCTTTTCATATTTTCCCAAGACTTCCTTCTTCCAAAACATGCCATGTGTCCTCATCACTACCTCAAGCCCCTCAAGCATGGCGTCAATCCCCTTAAGGTGACGTTTTAGTCCTCCAAAGAAAAGTTTTTGGCTTTTGAGAGCATGGTGAGCTCGTCCAAGATGTCTTATATGCCTCCAAAGCATGTGTTATCCATCCAATATGTGGGCCTACACCATCCAACCTGTGGGAGTTTTTCCCCATGGAAGCCCAAGCCAGGATTTTTCTCCCAAATTGGCCACTAAGCAAGGTCTTGCAAAACAAAAGGGTACTCCTTCCAAAGATAGCAAGTCAAAGATATCATGACAAGTGTAAACCAAATCTAATAAATAATGCACCTAAACATGTGACTCAAATCTACCTCGTCAAATTAAACAAATGCTCCAAGACCCTATACAATTGACAAAGTTTAGGTATGGGAGGGGTGTCATAAAATTCCTATTGGGTAGACCAAAATCATCAAGTAGCGGATGCTTCCAAGTATGGACTTTCAAGGTTATGTAGTGGATGATGAGGTGGAAGGGGTTTAGACTTCACAGTTCAATTATTTTCATGACATACAAGGGATCACATTATCTCATTTATTGGTTCCTTTGTAGAGGGTGGGTGGCACCTTCATTTGCAGTGCACTTTTTCCAATCCCATCTTCTTGTCGTTATTTCTTCTTAACTCATCCTTTCTCTTTATATTTATTTCATGTTTTAAGGAACAAGTTGAAGGCCACTATCATGTATTGGTGTCTAGATAACGACAATGTCATTCACAAATACCTAGCATAAATGAGAAGGATCACTCGTTATACGACCCCCTTTCTCTCAGTTGTGTAACTGCGAACCACCACCCTGGCTTGGTGACTAGATCATGGTAATGTCATACCGATAAATACCCATGATCATTATAGGATGGCTCAGGATGAGACCTCCCATCCTCCAACTAACCCATTAAGAATTCTCTATCATTTATATTTTTAGGTCCCCCATTTCTTATAGAGAAGCTTTTCATTGTTTTCCCAGGGATCCATGGGTGATGCATCTAGAAGGAATATATTTAGTCTTTTATCATTTTAGCCAATAACAATCCATCTAGGCCTTCAATTCCTTCTTCCCATGAAATGAGGTACATTCCCTTCTTGGGTCACTAATGTCAAAGGGCCTAGAAGAGGGAAATATGATGGGAATGTAATGAGTGGAAAGTGGTAAGTATGTTCAGGAATGGTACGACAACCCCTTAAGGGACCCCTAGTTGCAAACCTTCCCCAAAGGTTGGCCACTTAATAGGAAATATATGATGCTCACCAAGGTGAAACATGGTCAAAAGTATAATGTCCAAGCATGTGATTTGTAATCAAAATCATCCTAAATACAACATGTTTAAATGCCTCAAATATTAGGGTGATTACCTACCACAATACCTGACTTGTAACGCATGGAGAAAGACCCATATTTGTTCCAAAAGTTGGTTGGTGGGGTGGATGCACTAACAATGGATCATAATGTGGTGATATTGTAGGGTTCCGTATGTGAAAGTGCACACTTCTAGTCATGTGGTGTCTCATCACTCCATATCTGCAACTTGAGGGCCTTGAGAGATCATCCCCTTAGTTATCCCACAAAATGGTGATAATATATCTGAGGAAATAAAATCCCCAATTTAATTTCAAATTTGGAAAATTCACACATGTAATTGGACGAATTTCGTGTTGCATAGTGCCCATAACTAAAAAATGGTGTTTATGGGAAAAGCCCCAAATTTACGGCGAAATTCATGGGGAAATTAGACATGGAAGGATCAAATTCCATGTGCAAAGATTAATTTATATGTAAAGCACTAAAATTGATGGTATCGATCTTAAATATAGAGCTTCAATGGAAGGATTAAAAATAAAATACAAATTATGAATTTGGGAATTCTTGGGTGTTTTGGAAAAAAATTGAAAATAAGCGAAATTAGAAAAATTTCAGTATTTTTTCGTACATTGATGTTAGCATGACGTGAGGGGCACATGTCAGATAATGTGGCAGGAAAGTGACAAGTACTTCCATGGTGGCAGGTAAACGGTGGCAGGAAAGTGACATGTACTTCCATGGTGGCAGGTACACGGTGGAAGAAATGTAAATAGTTGCGGTTGACATGGATCTTGAGTGGTAAAGCTTTCTCGCCTCAAAGAACCATGGGAAAAACCTTCAAACCCTTATTGTTGGGGGTTATGACGAGGTTAGGATAACCACAGGAGGTGGGGGGTCACAATGCAAGGATGTGTGACACATCACCTAGGACTTAACTGGGGTTAATTTTTTCAGGCCCTCGCCTATGTGTTAACATTCGACAGGGCAGGGAGGCCTTAATGCGACGTGGGTTGTCGATCACCGCCGACACCCCCCAAACCTCCACAGTTTGATCACATTGATGTGAAAATTCACACATCAAGGTAAATGGGTGTGCATGGTGCTCTCCCATCCCTACGACCCAATACAAAGGCACAACATGGAATCTAAGGACTTGTGGGTCCCAAAATATAACATGTGTGCGCTAGTGAAGGGAAAAGAGATAAACGAGATGGATGAGAGGGATAGGAGGTGAGGGTAGCTAATGGGGAAATACTAAGGGGTCGAGGGAGATGGAATGGTTCCACCTTGAGGTTCCAGGTGGACTTATATTCCATGTCAACATCCTAGTCAGTAGAAGTTAACCATATTTTAAATATAATAGTGAAAAATTGCCCAGAAAATGGGTATTTTCCAGGTGTTCAACTTGCAGTCTATTTTCAGAGGCCTAAGTGAAATTTTTGGGAAGTCAAAATTGAAATTGTCTTTCCTTATGAATCTCGGATATTATATCTTGGATAGATATTTCTAATGGTGTAAACCATTCGTCAAATGGAGCTAGTATGAAGGAGTTACAACCCAAACAGTGGAGGGTAAATTTTGATACCAAGTTAACTTTTGAGGGCCATAACTTCCTCCTCTGGAATTGGATTAGGGCAAAAAATAAATAAATGGAAACAATTTGAGCCATAGATGACAGCCATAAAGCTAAATTAAAATTATGGGCTCATAAAATGTATAGGAGGGCATAGAAGGGACCTATAGTAATCAGGGTCAAAACTATTATTTGGTCTTAAACTTCAGCATGTTGTATTTAGTAGTCTGGAGCTCAGATGAGGGGGAAACTTGGTGTAAGTGTCTATAATATGATTATGAAGGAACCTAGTTAGACTCTTGCCAAAAATCCAAAGGAACAGGTTTAAATATGTATAAGAAAAAATAATAATTGCACCTGGTTGAGGGGTGAGCAGAAGGAATTAATGTGTAATATTCAAATGACCATAATGTTCTGCTCAAGATTTTGAATTGATAAAGGAAGTATGCATTAGAAAGGTATTGGATAGAAGAGTCAGAATATCCACCCAGAAATTTTAACCGGGAAGTTAAATTCATAAGGAATCAAAATAAAGGATTATGGTACCCTCATGGAACAAAAGTGTGCCTAGTATTTATAGATTTCATAATTATTTAGTCTAAAAAATCTTGTTTCTTGCACATTTTTCAGAGTTAAAAGAAATTAGATCAGAACAAGCTCAAAACATAGATCATAAGCATGAAAGATGCATAAAGAAACTACAACCATGAATATGAGATCAAATGGATGTATGTCAATATAGGTAATGAGGGTACACATTCAAATGGACATGGAGAAGGCAAGGAAGAAAGCATGAAATTGGTAGAGACCATAAAACGTTTGCGAAAGAATGTTCGTAGTTATAAATTTGATAATGAGAGGTTTATGAAATCTAAGAAGCAACAAGAAGGCTTCAACATCAAGTTTATGCATAGATTGGAAAGAATAGAGAAGAATATGGATAAGGAGACCGAGTCAAGAAAATCAAGGAGTCACAGGTCCCATGATGAGAGGAGAAGAACAAGAAGTGTTTACAAGAATCACCATCACTCTCCAAGGCATTCAACTAGGAGGGAACATAGTAGTTCAAGTCCATATCCTATAAGAAATAATAAGAGGAGGTTTGGGGTGGATGAGCTACATGGATAAATGAATAAAATCATGCCTCCTACTTTTGATGGTGAGCACAAGAAATATGAGGATGTTGAGACCTGGCTACTAGGAATGAGGAAGTACTTTTAGTTAAATAATTACTCTTCACGGGAAGAAGGGATAATTTCCATCTACCATCTCAAAGGAAAAGCATCAATGTGGTGGGACAATTTTTTTCAAGTGCAAGACATTGATGAGACGAATGTTACTCAGAGGGAATTTAAAAGGTATTTTCAAAAGAAATACTTAACCACACGTTACTATGATAAGAAAATGAAGTAATTATCTGAACCTAATCTTGGGAGTATGACCATAGATGAATATGAAAGGATGTTCTTAGAACTATTGAAGTATGTTTCTTTAATCAAGGATGAACAAGTTAATATTCAGAGGTACTTGAGTTGGCTGCAATCATTTATTAGTGATAAGATACACTATGATGATCCCAATACACTAGAGGAAACTGTAAGGAGAGATAAATTCCTCTATGATCAACATAGAGGAATACCAAATTTCCAAAATTCTTGGGAAGACAAGAAGAAAATCAAGGTGGAGCAGAGGCAGAAGGGGACTAAGCCACCATTTTTCAAAAAATATACTTAGATATAGGAAGATTCTAAAGAGTCGAGAATGACAAAAACAATGGATAAGAGATCAAGGAAACCACCTATTCAATGTTGGGGTTGTGGGGGAGACCACATGTATATATATATCCCTCATAGAGTTGAAAACATGAGGACTATTCACAATGTTCAACAAGCTGATGCAGTGGAGGACATGGGAAGAAATGTACCTAGGATCTACGCAAGGATGGATAACAAGAAAGATGAGTTTGAGTCACATATGATTGAAGTGGAAGGTAATATAAAAAATAAAATCATTTATATTTTAATTTATTCATGAGCTATTCATAGTTATGTAGATCCTAATAATGGTGGAAATATTTCAATTTCCAAAAAACAAGCTTGGGAAACCATGGTTGGCGCACCTAGTTATAGGAGAAACAAGGAAAATTTATGAGGTGGTTAAGGCATGTCCAATGGACATGAATGGACTAAACACAAGGGAAGATTTGAATATCATACCTTTGGGATCATATTATTTCTTAATTGGTATGGATTGGTTGGACATGCATCATGTTTTACTAGACTGCTACAATAAGGATTTTACTTGCTTGGATGAAGAAGGAAACTTGAAATCATTACAACGTATTCCAAGAGCTGTAACTATTAGAGAAGTTTTATCTTTGCAGTTAAATAAAATCTTCGGGAAAGGATTTCAATTATTTGTATCACATATGGAAGAGAAACCTAATGATAAAACACCAAATATTGAAGATTATGCAGTCCTAAAAGAGTTTTAATATGTATTTAGAGAAATCTCAGGGTTTTCTTCCAAGAGAGATATTGATTTTTCCATTAATAAGATGCATGGAGTAGCCCCAGTTTCCAAAACCCCATATAGGATGAGTACACCAGAACTGAAGGAATTGCAAATGCAACTTGAAGAACTTCTAAAGAAGGGGTTCCCTAGTATTATTTTTGAAGAAAAAGTATGGAACACTTAGGCTTTGCATTGACTTCAGACAATTGAATAAGTTGATTTTTAAAAACAAGTATCCTTTTCCAAGGATAGATGAATTCTTTGATCAACTGAAAGATGAAAATATATTCTCCAAGATTTACCTCATACTAGGCTATCATCAGGTAAAAATTAAAGAGGAAGACATCAACAAGACTTCATTCGGGACAAGGTATGGCCATTATGAATTCACTGTGGTGCCATTCAGGTTGTCAAATGAAACAACTACCTTCATGTGTTTAATGAATGGTATTTTCATAGAATACTTGGATAAGTTTGCTATTGTATTTTTGGATGAGGTAGTTATTTACTCAAAATCTAAAGAAGAGCCTGCGAAACACTTCAGGATGACACTACAAGTATTGAGAGAACATCTGTTGTATGAAAAGTTAAGAAAGTGTTGATTCTACTAGAGGAATGTTCATTACTCGGGTCATATCATTTCAGAGGAAGGAATAGAAGTGGACCCAGAGAAGATAAAATCCATTGAAGGATGGACAACACCAAGGAATGTCTTAGAGGTGAGATCTTCATGGGACTTGAAATATATGATAGAAGGTTTGTTAAAGGATTCTCTAATATTGCACACCCAATCACATCTTTGCAAAAGAAAGGCATGAGATTTGAATGGACTGTTGAATGTGAAAGAATATTCAAACACTTGAATTATTTATTGACAAGTGCTCGAATATTAAGAATTGTTGATCCTGTTATCACCCTGTAATTTCCCAGGCTAAGGAAGAAATTGGTAAGGGTAACCACAAACCACCTAGAGTCAAGGATCTATCCCTCCAAGACTCAGAGAGGGATCTCTCTGTCCGATTTAGATTTGTTTGAGCATGGATATTAGGATAGTTATGAGGATAGAAGATTGGTTTTTAGATTTTTGGTTGAGACAACGAAAAGGGCCATTGGGAAAAATGGA
>SNQJ01S0286201.1:0-19195 GCA_010110895.2 Picea sitchensis
TTGCTGAGTTGGCAATGCTCCTGCATCACTCCGAGAAGGGGCATTGACTTCTCTATAGAACTTTCACTAGGAGCAGTGCCAGCATCTAGAATACCCTATAGGATGAGTACGCCAGAGTTGGTTGAGCTCAAGCTACATATAAAGGAGATGATGGAAAAAGGCTACATCTGACCCATTGTATCTCCGTGGGGAGCATTCGTCTTGTTTGTGAAAACGTAATATGGCACACTCTGATTATGCATAGATTATAGACAACTCAATAAGACAACCATAAAGAACAAATATCCCTTACCAAGAATCGATGACTTGTTCAATAAATTGGGAGGTTCTTCCATTTTCTCAAAGATCAACTTAAGGTATAGATACCATAAAGTCTGAATTAAGGATGAAGACATCCACAAAACAGCCTTCAGGATGAGGTATGGTTACTATGAATTTGTGGTGGTTCCATTTGGGTTAACCAATGCCCCCGCCACTTTTATGTGCTTAATGAAAAATGTACTCAGCAAATTTATGCACAAATTTGTATCGGTCTTCATTAATGATATCCTAATATACTCCAAGAACAAAGAGGAGCACGAAGAACATCTTAGACTCGTACTTCAAGTTCTAAGAGAGCATCATCTCTACGCTAAGTTTAGCAAGTGCGACTTTTTCCAGAAGTAAGTCCATTACTTAGGCCATGTTATTTCTAAAGAAGGCATGGCAGTAAACCCCGAAAAGATCAGATCTATTATGGAATGGCCTACCCAAAATGATGTATCTGATATCAGATCCTTCATGGGATTAGCAGGATACTATAGAAGGTTCATAAAAGGGTTTTCTAAGATTGGTTGTCCAATCACTGCCCTTCAGAAAAAGGGGGTTAAATTCACTTGGACATCAAAATGTGAAGAAAAATTTCAGGAACTGAAATACCTCCTGACCCATGCACCCGTGTTGAAGATTGCAGACCCTGATAATGATTTCCTTGTATGTACAGATGCCTGCAAGGAAGGACTCGAAGGAGTCCTTATGAAAGAGGGACATGTAATTGGCTACACGTCCAAGAAATTGAATTAGCATGAAATCAACTATGTAACCCATGACCTAGAGTTGGCTTCCATAGTACATGCTTTAAAAATGTGGAGGCATTATCTCTTGGGTAGGAGATTTGTGTTTATGACAGACCATTGTGGGTTGAGGCACCTATTTGATCAACCAAAACTCAATGCCAAGCAAGCTAGGTGGATGGATCTCCTTAGTGAGTTTGATTCAAACACATCAAAGGAAAGGAAAATATGGTGGTTGATGCCCTTAGAAGAAGTATAAAAATGATTCACCTGGCAGCGGTATGCACTTATGAAACGAATGTTGGGGAAAGAGTCGGGAATGCACAAGAAATAGATGCATTCTTCAAGACCGTAACCTCATACCTAAGGCAAGAGCCTATAGGGATAAAGTATGAAGGCTACCATGTGCTTGATGAAGGCTTGTTGACCTATAGAAATAGATTGTATATTCCAAACTATGACGACTTGAAGAGGTTCATCATGGATGAACTACACAAGAGACCATATACTGGTCACCCAGGATATCAAAAGATGATCACGACCACTAGGAAACAATTTTGTTGGCCTGGATTGAAGAAATACATAGTTGACTATATAGCCAAGTGCCTAGAATGCCAGCAAGTTAAGGCAGAACATTGATACCCAGCAAGGCTATTACAACCCCTACCAATCCAAGAATGGAAATGGGAAACCATCTCCATGGATTTCATCACCAGATTACCAAATTCGACCAAGAAAAATGATTCCATCATGGTCGTGGTGGACAAACTGAGTAATTTTGCTCATTTTGTTCATGTCAAGTCAACTTGCAAGGCAATATATACTGCCAACATCTTCATCAAGGAGATATTCAAACTGCATGGCATGCCCAAGGAAATTGTATCTGACAGAGACACCAAATTTACTTCGAGCTTTTGGAAATCCCTAATGGTTGGTTTTGAGACTAAATTGTTGTTCATCACAGCCTATCACCCTCAAACTGATGGACAGACAGAAAGAGTAAACCAAATAGTAGAAGACATGCTAAAGATGCATGTAATGCATCAGCCTAAGAAGTGGGAAGACTATCTGCCATTGGTAGAGTTTGCCTACAACAACGGTTATCAAGAATCCTTGAAGATGAGCCCTTTTGAAGCCCTCTATGGCAGACAGTGCAAGATTCCAATCAGTTGGAGTAATCCAATGGAAAAACTTATAATCGAACCTGACATGCTGAAAGAAATGGAACAACGAGTGATTCAGATAAAGCGAATCTGAATATTTCTCGGGATAGACAGAAGAGTTACGTTGATAGAAAGAGAACTCCCAGAGAGTTCAAGACAGGAGACCATGTCTATCTCAGAGTTAGACCCAGAAAGACTTCCCTGAGAATGGGAGCTTGTGCCAAGTTGGCACCTTGGTATTGTGGACCCTTTAAGGTCTTAGATAGAGTGGGACCTGTAGCCTATAGGCTAGAACTTCCTCCCACAATAAAGGCACATAATGTTTTCCATGTTTCATTATTGAAGAAATATGTACATGATTCTAATCATATAATTGATTGTTTTGTGATAGAGGTGGAGTCAGAGGGAGAATTCCTGACAAAATCTCAATGCATACTAGACAAGAGGGAAACCTCACTCGAGAACTGAACAATTACACAGGTCAAGGTGCAGTGGAAACACTTTGTCCCAGATGAGGTTACGGGGTAAATGGAGGATGCCATGAGACATGAATATCCGATTTTCTTTACTCATGTATATACATATCTATTTGATAGATAGAACATAGAGGAGGATGTTCCTTTAAGGGGGAGGGAATTTTAACACCTTGTTTCCCCCAGTTTGTAATTATAACTATATTGGCCAAGGAACTATGGAAAACTCAAAGATGTGAATATTTGATTTGATGGACCTTTCTATAAAAGGTTGATGAATGTAAATTATGTTATTTTAATAGAAAATGGATATGTGTTACATGACTACTGAAAAGAGGACGTGATAAGAAGAGACCATGAATGCTATGAAAAGATGGTGGAGGGGACCCAGAATGGTTGCGTTAACCTCCATCGAACCAATACTTTGTTGGATTGAATTGCTCAGGATCAGAACAACCCTTTGACCTAGGAATGAATTACAGTCAGGCTGGTAGGTGGGAAGAAATCCTCAAGAGTTAATGAGGGGATAGGGCATACCGCCCATATGTAAGGCTTCCATACCTGACCACGGACTGGGAATTCGAACCACACGCAATCTTGCTGAGGAAAGAAAGAAAGGAAGCGTGGTGGGCATAGGAAGACCTACGAAGAGTGCAGAGACGAAAGTGGAAGCTCTTGGGTCCAAGGAAGGACTGAGAAAAATTGGAATGAGTTATGATCCCAGAAAATAGATATTGAACTAGGAGAAGGAGAGTAACCTTCGTCCCTATCTATTTTTGTATTGAGAGAAGGAGAGTAACCTTCGTCCCTATCTATTTCTGTATTGGGAGAAGGAGAGTGACCTTTGTCCCTAACTTTCATTGAGCTGGAAGAAAGAGATTGAATCTCAAAGCATCGTGGTCTAATCTCGGAGGTGGATAGTGGTAAATCCAATATGAGTGACTGAGCCTATGGTTGGGTGGAAACGAGCACCCCTTTTAGCAGTCGCATCATGCCTTATAGTTCCGATAAGTGTTTACATGCCTTTTTCTTTGAATTGGAAATAATGGATGCATGCATGTATTTATATTTCTATAGATGGTTTCTATATTGAAAGGATTAAGCTATGAGTATGCATTTGTTCCCTTGAGAACTTACGCTTCTGCTTGATTTTCCATATGCACCATTTTAATTCCTCGAAGGCATTTCCCCAAGGAATTATAGCTCAGTTCCAGAGTTGGAGAAAACCTCTTGGCATTACTATTGTTTCGGTAACCTCACGAGTTTACCTCGCCATGTTTCAGAGCTTAAAGTTTTGTGAGTTAGGGAGGCGTTCCCTCCATACCAGTAGTTTGAGAGACTTTGAACTCACGCCTAAGTTATTAACCATAAACCCGACTAAGAGTAGGTTTGATAACCCAAGAGTCATATGAAGGTCCATGTGACTTAGGTCTAGGAACCTTGCACTAAAAGGAGTTAGCTCCTGAAGGTTTGGTAACTTCGGGAGCTCAAAGTTCTGAGATGTCAAATTTCACGATAATTACATTACCTGAACTACCGAAGTGACAAGAGTCATACATGACTTAAGAACCTGACTACAGAGATGGATGTGAGTCGTCTAATGGGGAGAGAAGCCATCTTGGTCATTAGATTGACTTGAATACCCACTGGAGTTAACGAATCAAACACCAGTCGTTTGATTAAATCGATGGTCGGGAATCATTGTGGAGCATGAAGGTGAAGTTAGCAGACATGCTAGTTCACGGCCCACAATCAACCAACATCGTTGATCTCGATGCGAATGGAAGATCAATGACCAGGATTAGGCTAGAGTCAGGCAAGCACTTCTTATATTATGGAGATTGGACCCCGCAACCATTGTGAACCGTCGATCTTTGAACGAAGATCGATGGTGGGGAATGGTTGCGGAGCGCGAAGGTGAAATTAGCAAACATGCTAGTTTGCGGCCCGCAATTCACCAACATTGTTGATCTCGTCGGGTTGGAAGATAAATGACTCTGGTTAGACCGAGTTGGGCGAGTACTTTTCAGATTGTAGAGGTTGAAATATCTGCTAAAGAGTGCACAATTTGGGGCCCCGCAATCACGGTGAACTGTAGATCGGTGAACACATCGGTATTGGTAGGATCAGGACTGTCAGACCTAGAAAATTTGCTAGGTGGAGAGTCATGAGTTCCTTTGGAAATTCGTCAAGTAACGGGGTCCATTTGTACCGTCGATGTGAGAGAAAGGACACGTGTCGATAGATAATCGACTTCGGGCGTAATCACTCTAAGAGAGAACGAGTGTGGAGAGGTTGAACCTCCCGAAGCCCGAAGAGCTAAAGTGATTTGCAGTTGTCGATCTGTGAGAGACATGAGTCAATAAATCATCGACTTCGAGTGTAAGCACTCTAAAAGGAAGTTAGTGTGGGGAGGTTGACACTCCTGAAGCCCGAAGAGCTGAAGCAAATCTGGGTTGTCCAAGCTAAAGGGATAGGTGTCGTCAGATTTTTCACTTCGGGTGAAATCACTCTAGAAGAAAAGGGGATGTGTTGAACAGAAACTCCCAAAGGCCGAAGAGCCAGAGTTCATCTGAGTCATCCATCAACTCGGGACAGGTGTAGTAGATCTCCCATTTCGAGAGATAGCCACTTCGGAGGGGAAAGGCATTAGGGTTTTCGAAATCCTCTAATATCCTAAGTGATTTGTTGTCGTCGATCCATGGAAGACATGCATCAATATATCGGAGTCTTTGGGTGAATGCACTTTGGAAAAAATGAGTGCATAAAATCTTGAAACTTTCGAAGAGCCAAAGAGTTGCAGTAGATCATGTCCATTGGCCGGCAGGAGACACGTGTTAATAGATTGGAGATTTCGAGGAAAATCACTTCGTGTTTTTCCAAGTGAGGAGTGAGACAAACTCTCGAAGCCCCTAAAGCCGAACAGCCAGAAATCCGAAGAGAATCTAGACCATCGATCCAGAAGGGCATGTGGCAACAGATCGTGAATTCTGGGTGGAAGCACTCCGGGAGAACACGAAGGAAAGGAGTTTGAAATCGTTGAAGCCCGAATAGACGAAGTAGTCGGGAGTCGTCGATCTGTAGGAGGACACATGTCATCAGATTGTGGACTCCGGGTAAAACGTTACGGGAGAAACGGAGCGTGAGGAAAACTAAGATTTGAGACCTCCGAAAGTTGAAGTCCCGAAGCGGGTTAGAGTCGTTGATTGAGGAGGACACGTGGCAGACGATCTGACATTTCTGAGAAATCATTCTGGAAGAAACGAAAGTTGAGAATTGAATCTCCCGAAACCCGAAGTCTGAAGTAAATCCAGACCGTCATATCCAAAGGGATACGTGGCGACGGATCGCGAGTTTCGGATAAATGCATGTGGGTTTCAGTTGAGAATTGTGAAATCCAAAGTCTGAAGACCCGAAGGGATCGCAGTCATCGATCTGTGGAAGACACGCGTTAGTGGATTATCAGCTTTGGATAAAATCCATTGGGGAAAAAATGAGAGGCAAGGTTTGAGAGTTGAAAACTCTGAAGCCCGAAGGGAGAAACAAATCGTGTTCATTGATTCGAAAGGGTTAGATCTGACCCGCGGGTTCGAAAATGATAGATCTGAGCCATCCATTCAGAAGTACCGTCAAGATCATGAGATCAAAGGTCACGTTGAATTGCGGAAATAGAAAGTGCTCGGGCTTTAAAAGTTTGAGGGTGGGCTACAATTGGAACCATGGTATTGAGAAAGGGACATGTGGTGGCTTGTGGTGAATTGTGGGGATAAAAGTAGTTTGGTTTCAAACCGCTCTTGGTCGTGCCCACAATCACTTGATTGGTGTTCATTTGTAACCCTTGGTCATATATGATGGTCATCAAATAAGGAAAAAGGGGTTAGGCCCCAAACTTGCAAATTAACGACCATGGATAGAGGATTTGTTCCTTTAAGGAGAACGAAAATTTTATGCCCCACCGTGGGTGTGTTACAGATAAACTCAAATCTTGTTCCCTGTAGAAATAGAAATTAACAATCCACTTTGTCCACTCTTAGAAAGAAATCAAACATAACTCTATTAATTCCAAACGAACCTTTTTTAATACAGGAAACAATAAATATAATTGAGAGACTTCATTATATGGTGCATGAAGGTGAGAGATGAAGTCTTATGGTTCCTGTACCTATTAAGAATAACACAGTCATAAATTCAAAACAATAGCATTTGCTTACTTAACAATCCCACACATCTATCAAACTCTTATCAATTAAATATCAATATACACGAATGGAAACGGAATTATCTACTCTGCTTCAATGTATAACCATTTATTCACATTGATTCAAAATCAAATAAATCTGTATTGTACTTAGAAAAGGTTATGCATTTAAAATCATTTACAACACACACAACTCACACAATTAACTTACAACACACAAAGACATGTATAGGGAGGCTTATCTTGGTTGGGGTGGTGGGCCCTTGTCGAACCAACAAGATGCCTCTAAAGAAATCACAGACTAAAACACTTTACTCATTCCCATGAATTGCAAAAAATATCATTTGTATTCCTTCAATTGATCGATTGAATCAGTAGTTCAACATTTCATTCATCATGAAAATATGTATCATTCTCTACTTGATACTCATCATTACCTTCTATCATCTATACAGCATCCCTTATAAAGAAGGTGAGTCATTATTACCAAGATCTAAAGATAATTATCAAATGGTTTTAAAATATTACAATTGGTAATTCATATCGTATCTCTAGGGATGGACCTCATCCTCATGACACGAAGTGCATGAGCGATGGAGTCTATCGTGATCTCAAAAAATATCTCAAGAGACTTCTATCCAACTAACTTCTTGGAATCACCACCAGCATACTCATTCAACATGTAAATCATGTAGATAGGGGTTTAGTACCGAACGAACATAGTCACAACTGTGGGTACCGAACCAGCACAAAGGTAGTACCAGAACAGGCGTGAGGTTGGTACCAGATGAGGCATTGAGCTGGTGGTACCAGATGAGGCGCTGAGTTGGTGGTACCGGATGAGGCATTGTGTTGGTACCGAAATAAACACTAAGTTGGTGGTACCGGATGAGGCATTGAGATGGTTGTACCAGATGAGGCGTTGTGTTGGTACCAGAATAAACGTTGAGTAGGTAGTACCAGAAGAACCATTGTACCGATACCAGAATAGGAGTTGAACGGGTAGTACCGAAAGAAGTGTTGTAGAGTACCAGAATAGGTGTTGAACTGGTAGTACCGGAATAGATGGAATAGCGGAGTACCGGAGCAATGGAGTATCGGATCCTGCGGAGTACCATATCAAGCGATTGTTGCAGTACCATATGGATCTGCTTAAGAGTCAAAGTAGTTAGGAGCATAAATAATCAAACATTCAATCCAATTTAATCAAAAAATCAAACAAATCATGTTTTCACATAAGTTACCTATCTATGCACATGGACAAGGTCACAAAGTAGGTTCATGGAGGAAATGGTCAATTATATACACATAGCATAGGTAAAATAGACTCAGATAGAGGATAATATAGGATACTATAAGTTTCAAAATGGAGACTCAACATTTCTCTCATGCTTAATTCATTGCATGTCCTTATGCAACAATGATCTTCAAAATTTCAAAATTTATGGTACTCCTCACTCGATCAAGCATTCCTGACGTTCCACCCTTCTTCAGCTCCCAAGTTCTTTTTTTTTTAAGTAACCTGCTATACAATATAAACTTCCTGGCCTATGTTGGATGTGACTCTAATACGATTATAGGATAGCGGCCAAGAGTTCTCATAACGAACTTGACTAATAGGCCCCCTGGCTAGATTACCTTTAAAATAAAAGTGATATAAGCATATTTTAGATCTCATTTGAAGAGAGGAACACATAAAAGAATACCTCCCAAGATGATTAACTCGTTTCTTATCCAAGTTTTTAGAGATGAAGCTCTTCTTTCTTTCATGCAAACCTATTTATTTTAAAGATAGAACTTTGAAGTGGATACTTGAAGGTTCTTAAGAACATCATCCTAGAGATATAAAGGTCATCTCCTAGCCTTGATTTGATAATGCTTCAGAATGAGACCCAAGGGTTTTTTTTCACTTTTAGGTGTGCCACTTTATGTTTTTCAACTCCCTTTACCCGGCATGGCCCCGCTGCCAGCAGGCCTGTTTAGTACCCCGGTGGGTTTACCTTAGTACCATACAAGCATGGCCCCACTACCAGCAAGCTTGTTCAGTATTGTTGTAACAGATATCAAAATTCACTGTGCTGCCCAAGGACCCCTTCACTGAAGGAAATGGAAAAGACTTCCGGAGCAGCTTATACTCGACCTGTACTTGTGTGTGAATTCCCTCAACGGGTCTAATAACAAAAAATCTTATGTTTATATGTTCATCTCTGACATGACAGGAAGGTCTCCGTTATGTAAAAAGGCATATGTGTTCTTCATTCCACCTATTTCAAGAGACTTACTCCTACTCATCAAAAAGGATACAAGTTTATTATCCAGAATATCTGCTTTGAGAGAGATGAATTTGGAGTACCTAGCTATTGATACTCAGGGTTTTTCTACAGATAATGAGAGGGCACTTGAGCAATTATTTGCAGAGCAGAGTGATAAAACTCAAGATTATAAAGTCTGCATTGACACCATGGCCTGCCGACTTGCCACTGTTTTTGCGTCTATGAAGGAATTCCCAACAGTCAGATATCGTGCCCCCAAATCAGCTGAAGATACAACAATGACAACGACTTTCCATGAGTTGGTTTCTACCAAACTTGCAGCAGAATTGTGGGATCTCTTTGTCAAATACAAATCAGCAATACCAGATTATCCACAGACAGAAACTTGTAAAGTGCTCATCGTCGATCGATCGATTGATCCAATTACACTTGTGATTGGCTGACAATTGAGATAACAATGAATGTGGACCCACGTGGCCACATAGCCAAAACAGAAACCCACCTGCAGTCCTAGTTAAAGCTGCACTATAGGTCGCGAGCTTGTAACACGGCAGAGTGGCAATTTCATTGCAAGTTACAACGCCCAAGTCGGACAGGGCAACTTTCCTCGTACGATAATGATGATGGACAAGTAATTCCTCTCTCATTCCAATTCCTATGGTTTTAAGCTACAGACGGCATCGTTTTATAAAATAGGATTCGAATGGTTCATTATTTAACAGAGGAAAGAAAGCGGTACAAGTCTTACAGAAAGGCATCACGGGTGCCTAGTGCAGCTCTAGTTGCTTTGGCTCTGCTATAGGAACCGAGGTGAATAATCTAGTGTTTTCTAAGTCGAAATCCTTCTGGTCCAGGTTTAAAAGCCGTATAAAACCGAAAAGCAAAAAACATTCTTCCCAACCAAGCCCTTCCTCAAACTACTCTGTCGAGATTTCCCCAGCTACTCGCCTTATCCATGGGAAATCGGAGTCTTCCGTGCGGATTGTTTCGATTTCCCGAGTCGGAGAATTGGTTCTTGTAATTCTGTCACCTATCGGGAAAGAAATATCCAATGAGCAGCAGCCCACCTTAAAGGAGAGGCCAGTGGGATTCGATGCAGTAGAGATTAAGGTCAAGTCACGAGATGCCGAGATTTCCGTGAAGTCACGCAAATCAGAAGTTTGCACTGAAGAATTAGCTCCAAAGCATATTTCCGAAGAAAAACTACAGGTTTCCCTGAGAAAGTCAGATAGTCGATCGTGGGTTCAAATTGTGAAGGTGCTCCAGTTCCCAACGGCCCCTGATTTGCATCAGACAAGCCGAAATGGGGCGAAGGTTTCACAAGATTCTCGCCGCGGAGGCCACACAAAGGACACCAAAATTCCAGTGATCGAGCAGCCGAGAAGGCAAGAGATAACATATGATTACCGATTAAGCATGGGTGGGAATTTAAACGACAAGTGTTAGTATCCCTAGAAAATCACAGGTGAGATTGGTGATTTCCGTTGGTTGTAACCTATGACGCTAGGTTTGTTGCGTTAACTGCCACATTGGTGCATATCGTGCCCACTAAATCTCCCAAGGAATTCAACCATTGTGATATATTCTCTATCATGATGCTCAAGATAGCTATGCCAGAACGCATGATGTTATTTTCAGGAAAGAGGTGGCGAGACCCTACAAACAATGAGCAACGGCCCAATTCAAATTATCATGCCGTTTTAATAGGACCGAATTCATGCACGCGTTCCCTTATTAAAAGTGTGCAGGAGGTGATGACAGATGTTTCTGGGCAACGCAGACGCATAATGTATGGACAGTTTCCAKACCCAACATTGCATGTGAGGAACGGAGATACACTATAACGCCATCGTCCTCTGACATGGAATCCGTCGGTTTCGCTCAGAATGCTTGATGGTATTTCCAGAGTCTRTTATTCGGCTCCTTACTAYAGGAACCCTAGCGGGACATGACCGAGGTCAGTACACAAATGGCGAAAKAAGTTGCAGCAGCTCYGGAGGAAATAGTCATAACAGGATCTACAGCAAGAAYAAGAAGGGTCAGGTTGGTCTGATCACAGGCGTGACGGGAATGATAGACTATACAGCATTTCRGAACTTATMTTTAGGAAAATATGTGAAAGAAAGGGMTGTCGTAGATGATATTTGTGAGGCTGTGCCGAGTGGTCMCGATCTACTCATTTGTGACGAGGCACACATGATAAAAAACACGAAGGATGATATAACTCAGGCACTAAAACAAGTGAAGACCCAACGCAGAATCGCATTGACAGGTTCTCCTTTACAAAATAATTTGATGAAATACTATTGTATGGTGGATTTTGTAAGAGAAGGATTTCTGGGAAAACAACCAGAGTTCAGAAACCGGTTCCAAAATCCTATAGAAAATGGGCAGCATGCTAATTCAACCGCAGATGATATGAAAATAATGAATCAGAGATCACACGTCTTATATGAACAGTTAAAAGGTTTTGTACAACGTATGGGCATGAATGTGATGAAGGATGAGCTCCCCCCCGAAACGTGTATATGTGATATCTGTAAAACTTTCTCCATTACGGCGGCAGTTATACATCAGATTCTTAGAAGTTCATGGGTTTATGAAAAATGACAAGAATGTGTGCGTAAAAGGGGCACATAGGAAATGCTTCTTCAATGCATATCATTTTTTAGCAAAGATTTGGAATCATCCAGAGTTACTGCAAATAGCCAAAGAGGACAGAGACTCTCAACAAGGCGATGATACAGTTGAGAATTTCATTTTGGACGCTAGCTTCAGCAATGATGATACAGATCGAGACTTTCTCCAGGAGAATGAAGATGAAAGACTTTTCGAAGGAGAGCAGTGATTTTAAAAGTTGGCGAAGCCATTCCTCTTTCTGAGGATCACAAGCCAAATAGGAGTGATGAACGCCAGCATATTGAGAAAGCATGGAGAGTAGGAGGTTTGTTGGCTGTATCTCATGCATTTGGTAACTGTTTACTGAAACGTCTGGCAGTCGCGGAGTCCAGAAGACAAAACGCTTCAGATTCCTGGAACACAAAGAGTTTCAGATCTTTCTTTTAAAAGATATGATGTATGTAACAAAGGCGGAGGGGATAGCCCGGGAGCCTTGAGAGGCTGGGTTTGTAATGCATTTTTTATCAAATATAGAACAGAGTGTTAAGAGATTCTATACTTTGTCACTGTCTAATTCTGTTTTCTTCCTGTATTATTGTTTCTGAAGTTTTCATCACTGCTCTTTCTTCCTTATGTTCATTATTTCAGCTTGTAATGGTTACAATTCAGTACAACCTTTGTTGTAGCTAATATGAAGCATTCCTTAAGATGCAGTTTTTCCTCTGTTTTGCTGTGAGTAGAACAAGACCTGCATCCTAATTGTTTTTCTTTATTTACAAGTTTTATTTGTTCACAGTCGTTCCTCTGTCTTTCTATGAGTGAGACAAGACCTATGTTCAGGTATTTGAAGTTTTGTGTTATTTCTTCTATTGAAAGGAAGACCAAATGCTTGGATTTTTCTTTCAGTTTCGTTCATCCCCTATCTTCTATCCGTCCTCATGATTTTAAAATGAATTAGACAAACGAGGTCATGCCTTTTGTTTCTGATCTATAAATGAGTGGAATGACTATTTTGGACCTGGTTCTAGAATCCTCTTATGACTGACCGATCAACAAGATTTATTTCTTTTAAAAAATGTGCTAAGGCTTGGCTCTTTTATAGCCTAGAGTCAACTCTTGCGACAACAAGTACCTCGGTGGGTTTACTTGCACTTCCTGATAGTTCCTTTTTACTATATTACTCAAAATATTTAGAATGATGTATAATGTTCATTGACAGTTTTAGAGTATAAGGAAGGCAGGTGGTAGGAGAATGTTTTAGAGTTATTAGGCACATAATTAACTACTTGCAATTATACCAAGGGTGGCATCATCCACATTAGACTTAAATCTCAGTTATTCAATGTATAATGTAACATCTCGGATAATGACTAAGAGGTCCCTCTAGTTAATCCTATTAGGGTTCTCATGAAAGTTCATTGATGTTTTTCAAGGGTGGTCCACCACATGAGGTTTTCATCAATACCTCCCAAGAGAAACTTGTAAAGATAAACTTGGATAAGAACTTGTTGAATCAACTAGGTTAGTATTAGACATAATGGTGTCACCACTTTTCAATGGATGTTTCAATTAGCAATCACTTTTTTTTCAAAATGATGAGGTAATAAGACAGGTGCACCCATTATCATATAGAACTAAATGTGAAAATATATCCTTAAAGGATAGAAAGGATGATTCATTTAGGGGTGAGTGTAGAAATGTAGGAGGAATTTGTACATGAGAGTAAAGAACAGTTCAACATAAGACTTAAATGATCATTGATAAAAAGAACATGAAAATATTAGCTCATACCTCCAATTACCTGAAATGAAAACAATGTTAAACACAAGAAAAAGATCATATCACCTTGGCATCAGTACCAGATTTGTAACTGTATCGGAACATGTTTTTGCATTACCGTAATAGATAGTACTGGAATAGGACAGTACTAGAACAAGATTCTGCAGTACTGAAACATAACAATACCGGAACAGAACAATACCAGAACAAAGAAATACCAGAACAAAACAGTACCGAAACAGAATTCTACAGTATCGAAACAAATCAGTACCGGAACAAAATTCTACAGTATCGAAATAGAAAGGTACCAGAATTCTGGGAATGACTATCAAATTCCATCACTAAACATGTTTAATGGCCTAGCCGACGGAAGTTGCAAAATAATATGAAGGTATCAGCAGCCACTCCCCCATGCCTAAGGTTTTGCATGGCCTCATGCAAACAATGTGGGATGCTAAAAGAGGTTGCTCAGATGGTTGCGAACATCTGCTAAAAACAAATCAATACAATTAATTAAAACTAGATTTTTATTCATGATTACAAACAGAAAATTTAAGGAAAATGTCAAAAGTTGAATTATTAGCTATGAATAAAATAGTTTGGAATCAACATTCAGTTTCAACTACTATTAAAAATATCACTTAATTGATTGTCCTTGTGAAAGTGGTCTTAAAATAGATAGGTAATGATAAATCACAAATGCATCATTTTTAATAACTTAAGGAAAAAGAAGAATTTTGAAGAAATAGGTCATGAAGCACTCCCTTAAGTGTTATCTTCTGTTGACAATGATGTATTGTCTACTTTTGAAACCCTTCCAGTATTATGTGTGCATTCGGAGGATGAAGAGATTCCCTTCTCATAAAATTCCAAACAAAATTATCATAACTTTTAAAAAGAAATCTACTAGAGAAACAAAATATCTTAAATTGATTGCTTTGTTAACTTTTGACATTCTCATTTATGAAAAGTATGAAATATAGGTTGCATTTCACTTATATGCAACATTTATTTATTTATTTATTTACTATCCTACTCTGATTGATCAAAAGTAAATGTCCTTCAAGTATAGGAATACTTCCAGTGAATCCATGTGCGTAACAGGGTTAGAAATATATTCATACTCGATTTTAAAAGATAAATTTTAATGCATACTGGAGTATGAAGGACCAGCTTCTTTGATGATGAGATCAAACAATAATGAAAATTAAAAGAGTAGTGTGACCTAATAACTAATTGGAATCATATTTCAATAGGATCAAGATATTCTAGTTTCCCTTCTTTGTTTAGGTCACACAACATGTCCTCCTTTTCCATACTACAAAAATTATCTTCTTCAAGATGATTATTCTTTGGAGTACATACAGGATCTGTTGAGAGGCATGCTAAGGAATTTTCAATCTCAGGTTCCAATGGTTTCTCTCCATTGAATTTTATCCATGATTCTTTAGTCTCCTCAACAAATTGACAATAGGAATCTGAAGGGACTTCTAAATCTTCTTATGGAGAGTCAACTAAATTCTTGATTGTTGTCAAGATATGCTCTTCCTGAGACGCGGATATCCCAGCTGCTACTAGAATGTGAGAATTTTTTTGGAGGAACATTCTTCAAGCGTTTGTTCATTCGTGAATTACTCTAGATGGTTGATGATCCCTGTCTCGCAACACAAATTAGTACTCGAGGGTTCTTACAGCGCCCCAAAAATGATTTATCATCAAAGATATGAATTTTAAAACTATTTGCAAAAATAAAACACACCAAACTTGAACTCCTTGCATTAATGGGACCCTGATGTCACCAGGTTATCGGTTTGCACAAGTTATCTCATCATAAATAAAACTAAATTTGCATAAATAAAAACACATTTTTTCATAAAATAAAGATAAACACACTTGCATTAAAAGAAGAGAGGACATCCTAACTTTGGAGCAACCCCACCAAAGTGGATGTGTGGGCTCTTCCCTCACATCTTACCATCTTCTCTCTGCCCTTAGGTCATCCATAAAACCAATCCAAAACCATTAAAGAAATCTTATTCAAATACTACCTATTACTGTATACAACTCTTCGACAACGGCGCCAAAATGTTGGTGCAATTATATGCATAATATATTAGCAAACATAAATTATCGACCGGGATTCGTAATCAATAGAGTTGTTACACTATATGTTCCAGAAACATGTGGTCTATCTATGTCTGATGAGTATATCTCAATCAAGAAACAATCAATAACAAAATATTATGTTTTCACACTTTTCAAATAGCATTCTCCACTCATTTCAAAATTCAAAAAGCAAAACTTACAAACAAAATCTTAACAATCATGCATTCAAAAGATCCTGCTCAGATACTAACTTGTCCATTTACAAGMTCATGAAATGGAAATATGGACTTTGACTTAGTTATCTGTAGCTACTACTCTTAACAACAACTAGMAAGCAAATCTGGGCACACTTCAACGATAACACTCTTCACACAACTTCAAACTAGAATATGAATCTCATAGTAAAACTCTAACGCAAACACTCAGTTGAAAAGATTCTTTCTTAGATGACAAGTCTTCATTACATGCTCATGAAATGAAGAGATGAACTCAAATCTTGCTCCCTGTAGCAATAGCAATTAATAATCCACTTTGTCCACTCTTAGAAAGAAATCAAATATAACTCTATTAATTCCAATCAAACCTTCTTTAATACAGGAAACAATCAATATAATTGAGAGACTTCATTATATGGTGCATGAAGGTGAGAGATGAAGTCTTATGGTTCATGTACCTACCAAGAATAACATAGTCATAAATTCAAAACAATAGCATTTGCTTACTTAACAATCCCACACATCTATCAAACTCTTATCAATTAAATATCAATCTGCAGGAATGGAAATGGAATTATCTACTTTGCTTCGATGTATAACCATTTACTCACACTGATTCAAAATCAAATAAATATGTAATGTACTTAGAAAAGTTTATGCATTTAAAATTGTTTACAACGTACACAACTCGCACAATTAACTTACAACACACAAATACATGTACAGGGAGGCTTACCTTGGTTGGGGTGATGGGCCCTTGCCGAACCAACAAGGTGCCTCTAAAGAAATCACAGACTAAAGCACTTTACTCATTCCCATGAATTGGAAAAAATATCAGTTGTATTCCTTCAATTGATCGATTGAATCAGCAGTTCAACATTTCATTCAGCATGACAATATGTATCATTCTCTACTTGTTATTCCTCATTACCTTATATCATCTATACATCATCCCTTATAAAGAAGGTGAGTCATTATTACCAAGATTTAAAGATAATTATCAAATGGTTTTAAAATATTACAATTGGTAATTCATATCGTATCTCTAAGGATGGACTTCATCCTCATAACACGAAGTGCATGATCGATGGAGTCTATCATGATCTCAAAAAATACCTCAAGAGACTTCTATCCAACTAACTTCTTGGAATCACCACCAGCATACTCGTTCAAAATGTAAATCATGTAGGCAGAGGTTTAGTACCGGATGAACACAGTCACAACTATGGATACCGAACCAGCACAAAGGTAGTACCAGAACAGGCGTTGAGTTAGTGGTACCGGATGAGGCATTGAGCTGGTGGTACCGGATGAGGTGTTGTATTGGTACCGAAATAAACATTGAGTTAGTGGTATTGGATGAGGCACTAAGCTGGTGGTATTCGATGAGGCATTGTGTTGGTATCGGAATAAACATTGAGTGGGTGGTACCGGAAGAACCGTTGTACTGGTACTGGAATAGGCATTGAACGGGTAGTACCGAAAGAAGCATTGTAGAGTAGAGAAATAGGTGTTGAACTGGTAGTACCAAAATAAATGGAATAGCGGAGTACCGGATCCTACGGAGTACCAGATAAAGCGATTGTTGCAGTACCGGATGGAGCTGTTTAAGATTCAAAGTAGTTAGGAGCATAAATAATCAACCATTGAATCCAATTTAATCAATAAAATCAAACAAATCATGCTTTCACATAAGTTACCTCTCTATGCACATGGACAAGGTCACAAAGTAGGTTCGTGGAGGAAATGGTCAATTATGTACACATAGAATATGTAAAATAGACTCAGATAGAGGATAATATAGGATACTAGAAGTGTCAAAATGGAGACTCAACACACACTGGCCCATGTTGATATTATGGTAGTTGCGGAAGGTATTAACCTCTGTGTGTAACCTTTGACGAGTCTAGAATATTCTGGGAAGCAATAGAAAACATAGAAGATTAGGAAATAACCTTAGAAGAGAAGTCGACTCAAGATAATAATTTATATTAAATTATCCTCTAGAAGTAGAAGTCGGCCCAGTTAGGTCACTTGGAGGATTATAAATAAGAGGGCGCTACAGCTCATTTGTCACACTCACTCTCACAACTGCATAAGGACAAGTGGTGTCAATGACTAGAGGAGAGTTGCAGCTACTGCAGTAGTGACTTGGTCTTTGGTTATGGTTTGGAATTTTTGATCCGGAATATATTTGCAGAACGAAATGAATATAGATTATTATAAAAATATGCTTAACCCAAAATAACAGATATACAGTAAAACTAGTTTCTATTCAATAAGGAAATAAGTTGAAACTGTAACATGCAGCGGAAACAAACTTGTTAGAATGGTGGTGGCTTATCTCTGAGAAGAGATGTGACGGTTGCTCTCCTTCACAAGAAGATGATTACAATGAGGCTCTGAAGGCATTTTTACAATAAATAGGAATGTCAAAAACCCTATACATCCAGAAAATGTAACCCTAGGAGATGAAGCACCAAAAGTCATGTGGGCCCCATTTGGATAAGTTAGTACATCAAATTCCCAGGGTCATAACTTTTGCATAATATATTTGTCTTAAGCGTACGATATCCCATTGGAAAGGTCTATACGAGGACTACACATTTTGTTTCTATCTATTTTAGGTCATTATGATTGTGGTGAGCCCTAAAAAACATTGTTTAGTGCCTCAAAACAGCCCCGCAAGTCAGGGACCCAAAAACTAAGGAAATAACTGTCAAAATGAGTCAGTTGGAATAGGTCGGAGGCCACCGACATCCATCTGGATCAATCCTCCCCCTTTCGTAAGCATGGTCCCCATTGTGTTGAGTTACCCCATCAGATGAGGAAATTTCTGTTGAATTTGGCCCCGGATGAGCCACTTGCCTTGGTGCAGGAGTTGCCCTGCTTTGACAACTCGATAAAGTTGAATCATTTGTTGGCGAGTTCCCTTGATATGCTTGTCCACAATCTGATCACTCGATGTCTGTTGTATGCAGTCACGGTTGAGATCTATTGGTGTCAGTTCTTCTTCTATCTCTGAGATGTCCAATAATGGTGGGAAATACGGTCGAAGGATATTCACGTTGAACATTGGGTGTAAGCCAAGGAAAGGAGAAATGTTGAGCTCGAAAGAATTATCACCCACAGCCTTGGTCATGGTGTATTGCCCATAACGGAGTGGGCGAAGCTTCTAATGGGGTCCTGTAAGGCACTCTTTCTGCAAGTGCAACCAAATTTTTTCACCCACCTGAAACTTATGTGGCACCTGGTGTTCATCATGGTGTTGTTTGTACTTATCATTGGACTTATGTATGATATCATGAACCTGTTGG